>JANSTT010021051.1:0-45802 GCA_026745375.1 Platyura marginata | reverse complement strand
GTTTGGAGAAGAAAAGATTAAAAGGACAAAACGTAACATAAAGGTACCGACTAAATATATATACACGTGTTCCTATCCTAAACCCCACGAATTAATTTTAAGTATATTAAATAAAATCATATCAGAATAAAGTAAACTCAAATCAGAATCAAATTAGTGTTGTTTTTTTTATTTATTTTAAAATTATTTTTTCCAAATATATATACTATAAGTACATGTGATGTGCCTTGGAGCCAGAGGACATTACAAATTGAGAAATTAAATGTAATTAGATTGACTAAAATTACCGACCAATTGGCTCAGAGCAATGGGTGGTTGCCTTTAGAGCGGGAGGTCACGGGTCCAAGACCGACTTAGGATGAGACATGAAGTATTTTTCTCTGGTATGTTGATTTGAATCTGAGGCACTTAAAAACAGTCTAAATAATGGTATTATCTCTAAAAATGGCAATGCTTAAAAATAGCGTTGAAATTGCGAGCAATTGTAAGGTTTCCGTAAAAAGAACCCCTCAAGTAGTGCTTTGTTACGCAAAAAAAGCTCGTTATGTCTCAATTGAGATAAATGTATAAAAGAGGGACCAAGGAATTTCGGGCGCTTTAGGGTGCCCGCCCTCTCTCACACTAACTAACTATGACTTAAATTAATAATAAATTCGAATCAATAAATGACTTAATTACATCCTCCCATTTCATGTTCTTCCTTTATACTTCCTCGTGTAATATAATTTTCGTTCCTAAATTCTGACCAATTGTCAATTACAATAGAAATAGAATATTAAATGCCAAATCGCTGAACAGATGTAATTTTATTTAACTGAATTTGCTCGCTGGCTGGAACAAAGTAACCAATTATTGTTTAATTTAATTTTAATTCATTTATTAAGATACGCTATAGAGAGGAAATGCTCGAGATTCATTAATTGCCGCAGCTACATATATAAGAATAACCGACAAAAATTGAAAATTCCTATACTAAATTAATGTAAAAGTAAAGTCTATTAAAATTGATCAAAATCAACCAGGAGAAAGCTTTTACATTTTCATGCCCATATACTTAATATTAAACCGAAGGAGAGTCAGTAATGGTGGCATCATATTTTAGTTTTCCCTTTGAGAATCAAAAGGAAATTTTCGTTGTACTAATTTCATTTGGAAATTCTCAATTAAATGTGTTCCATATTTTCAAAGTGCAATTACGGGCTTGATGGTGTTATATATTCAAATTTAAATTTAAATTATTTTCAGTGGAGCAAATTTACATAAACGAATAACCGCAAAATGTATATCTATATATACATACATACATACCTATATATATATATATATATATACATATATAATATACAATATAATATAAATCTATGTTTTAACATATTTTTTTATTGAATAATTTATTTCAAGTCAAATTGATTTACATTCAAATGGAAATTTGTTGATATCGCATTTTTCCGACCGGATAGATATTTTAATTTCGCAAAGAAAATCTGATGTTAATTCAATTAAACACAACTGGTTTGCATTGATCTAATCGAATTGAAATATCCACACAAACACTCAAGGGAAAAAAAAGGGTTTAGGATAAGGGGAGTTAGGAAAATATAATTTATTCTCAATATATTATAATGAAGGTTTGTTTGACCACGAAAAAGATTCATACGCACATTTGGATGGATTATAAAATTTGGAATGGTAAATATTTTACCGTTATTAATATTATTTTGTCGTTAAAGAATTTTAGGTGGTAAAAGTCTCTGTTTAAATTCTTTAAACGGTAGAATCTATTTATGTTGTACTTAAATATACTAATGGATGATAATGTGTTGGATTATAGGGTTGCCAATCGTTTTCCATTAAATATTACGTGTAAAGGCATATTTTATCAACAATTTACGTATTAGAATGCATTTTTTAGTTGGATTATTACGTTAAAACCACAGAGCAACCGTTTTGACACTCTATTATTGAATTCGTTATAATAAAACGCCACAAAACGTCAATTCGCATTCAAGAGGCTGTTCTTTTGTTAATGTACAATTTTTAAATGCACGACTCAAAATGACCAACGGTCAACTAATTTTTAGAACAACCCAAAAATCTGATAGAATCCACAATTTTTTTTAAAAAAAGCGTACTTGACATGTCTTGCAACCAACGGTCAATAATATTTAAAGTTACTTACCCCCGTCTCATCCTATCTCAAGATCTAATGGCTCAACACTTTTTTAAACATTAAATATATAGATTTGCATCTTCTACAAATGCCGAATTTAAATTTTCTATTTTAAAATAGGTATGCAGAACGTTGACACACTTTACGGTAGATATGAAACGGTTGAACATTCGTTTTGATCTTTTAATTTACTGATTTGAAAATTCTTTTAGTGATTATCTTGATTTGTAGAAAGTGATTTATATTAATTTATTTATATATTAGATGACATTTTTGTATGCTAAGAAAGATTTACGATTATTCAGTGATTAAAAAAAAATTTTAATGTAGATACATAGTTTTTTTTTCAAACGGTGTATTATTGTTAAATTTAATAGATTAAAAATAACTTTCCATAGGTATTTAAATTTATTTCTATACCAAATTATCGTAAATAGCTAAAACAGGTGAAACAAATTAATTCAAAACTCTGCAATACATTTTAAATTGCAGTAATTAATAATTCGCCAACATATTTTTTAAAACGTCGTATGTGGAAAAGCTTCTTTTGCAAGTATATGTATGGCTTTAAGGTAAAACGAATTATAAATGCACTTACAAAATAAAAATGATAATTTTTCGAAATGTATAAATAAAGATTAAAATCACTAAACATAAAAACCGACCCTTAAAAAAAAACATTAATTTTTCCTAAGAGTTTCTTGAAATCAATCGATTCTTATACGTACGTTACGTACCTACGTAACGACGTTTTTACTGTTTGTTTGTACGATTTTTCAAGGAAAAACTTTTTAAACCAATTATAAATTAAAAACCGGATTCTTTATGTCATCAAGAAAATAGTCTTTCTTTGTGAATTGTATCTCCAACTTGATTTATTCAAAATAAAAAAAAAACTTCTAAGAGCTTTTAATTCTTTGATAATCAACATAATGTACGTATGCTCATCTTAAATCAATTTAAATTTTAGACTTTACATCTTGAATACCAAAAACTTTTATACAAACTTTCCTTATAGGTACATTTACCTACATATATACATACATACTTATATACAAGTGCATATGTATATGTATCTTCGGAAACATTTGTATATTATGTTAACTTTAAGCAAGAATATCGCAAACATTTTCATTTATTTTCTTTCAATTTTGGAACTGAATGTTATGTAATCAAACATTAGGATTGAAAGAAAACACAGTCCCGTATAATTTTAGATTTGTGAAATTTATTTATTTTGTTCTAATTCTTTCGTTTTCTCTTTTAATACGTTAAAATGCTTTGTTTTATTTATGAAAATGTAAATTAAGTTACCTAAACGTTTCATAAAAATGTGTCAACCAATTAGAAATATAATTAACTGTACATAAAGGAAAACTGTTTTTTGTCTTTTTCTTCGTTTTCAACCATCAGGAATGTCATTTTATATTATGCATGGGGGGGGGTCAACATTTTTTAAAAATTACATACATATGTACATATTATATCGACGGACTAATATTCAATACTGTCTATCTGCAAAAAAACAATTTTTCAGGAGAGCTAAAAATCAAGTTAAGTATGTAATTGTAAAACTCAAGTATGGAATAGTTAAAGCAAACAAATCGTATAGAATTTATAGTAGATGGACACTATTGCATTCACAAATAAACGTCGTAAGTAGATAGACAAATATCAAAAATGATAAAAAAATAGCGTTAAAATCGATTTTTTATTTCGAAATTAATATCATGTATGTAGTTGTGGCCAGTGAAGAGTTTGCCATCAGAAACTTATTTTCGTCAAAATTGCAGATAGACAGTTTTGAATATAAGACCTCGATATACGTATTACATAGGCACCTATGCTATATTTCTATATCGCACATCGGCCATAACAGTGACACATTGAGAAAAAGTACTTTTATTGAGAAAACAGCATTCCTCATTTCTACTCATTACCGTAACTAACTTTAAAAGTAGATTAATATTAATTAAATAGTTGAAAAAAGAATATATTTTTATTTTTGCGTCACTATTTACGCTTATAGAACTGAAATATTTTTAAAGCATGAATACCGATTTTTGCTCAAAAATTCTAAAATAATTTAATAAAAATTTGAATTTCAATTTAAATAAATTCTTTATAGTATTCTTCCAAGCAATATTTGAATAAACTGAAATTTGATTTTTTTTGCCAATGTGTCACTATTATTGACGATGTGCGACATTTCTTTAAAAACAAGATGTTTTCCTGGAGAGGTGTCTTTAGTAATATGATTATTTTAAGATGTTATACCTACGTAGTTCATCAAAATTACTGATACTTCTTACGCTCTCCGGCTTCTAGTGGCACAACTACAAAAAAAACGTTTAAGTAAGAGATAATTGAGATTATAAATTGGAATTTAATAAATTCATATTGACAAAGAAGCCATTTCTTAGAATTTAGTATCAATCAACGTATTGTAGCAAGGTAGAGCATAAAATTTAGATTTAAAGACAAAAATTAATACGAATTTTGCAATTTTTGAGTTGTGCCACTATAGAAGCGGGTGAGCGAATTGGTTCAATTCATATGATATAATTTTAAAAAAATAACTGACAGTTCCATAAATAAAGTATGTGAAATTTTGAGAGTTTTCCACCCATATAAATCCACCGCCGATATCTTACGCAGTTGCCTGCCTCTTACTAGGGTAAAAATGATTACTATAATTTGCATAATGTACCTACAAATATACTTTTGTACAATTGAAGTACACCACGACCTCGATTTGCATTCCACAGAAAGGCAACCCAAATCGAAACGACGCAAATCGAAATAATTAATTACATAGTATTTCTATAGTACTTCTTTTAATGGGTTCCACCAAAATCTTCACATAATAGATATTCGCCTAGAATCAGTGCTGTTAGGAGGATAATATTTATTATATAAATTTTAAATGATATCTCTTCGTGTGTCTATACATTTTAGGATATTTTAGCGTGGAGATTTCTATTACTTCGTAGAATCTATTTTCTATTATTTTGAAACATCGATAGTCAGGTACGGTAAGTATTAATAAAATTTTAAGTTTGGACTTAAAAGTTTTGTTTCATTTCTACATTCCATTAATACAATATTTTTAAACTATAAACAGCAATTTTATACAAAAAAAATTGAAAAAATTAAAAAAAAGGCGACGCATAAACGACGCAACATCGAAAACGACGCAAATCGAGGTTTTAGTGTACTTACATAGTATTATTTTTACTTCATCTACTTCATACAATGTGGCGCTATTAATTCTACGAAATTTTACATTTTTAATAACAAACTATTACTTTTTGTCACTTAAGTCATTGGTGAATATAACCACAAAATATTTAACAAAGTCAAGTCAAGTTTTAGTTCAAAGAAAATTATCAATTATTTAAATAATTCAAAATGAATTTAAATCAAAGTGAAATTCAACCAAATGGCAAACGTGAAAATTATCTAGAATGGGCCGACTATTTTATGGCAATCGCATTTTTAGCGGCCAAACGAAGTAAAGATCCAACCACACAAGTTGGCGCTTGTATCGTAAACAACGAAAATAAAATCGTTGGTATTGGTTACAATGGTTTTCCGATTGGTTGTGATGATGACATTTTTCCATGGAATAAAAATACGGAGGACCCACTGGATAGCAAATTCCTGTATGTCGTTCATGCAGAAATAAATGCAATTTTAAATAAAAGTTGCCCCAGTATTAAAAATTCAACCATGTACGTTGCACTGTTTCCTTGTAATGAATGTGCGAAAACAATAATTCAATCAGGAATTCAAGAGATTATTTATATGTCCGATAAACATGCACATAAAGCGGGAACAATTGCGTCAAAAAGAATGCTTGATGCAGCTGGTGTTAAATACAGCCAGTATATACCAAAGAACAAAAGGATTGTTATTGATTTTACAAACATTGAGAATATAAGTTTAAATCAACTACCAGGTACTCCGCTAAAATAAAGAATGAACACTGATGAAGATCAATTTAATTAATTAAAAATATAAAAACACCTTTATTTTAACTTTACATTGTCTTTTAAACAAGAAATTTTTTTTTCCAAAAATTTATTTCAATATTTGGTGTTTGTTTTGAACTGAATTTTAATATCTGGTAAAAACGAATTATACTCTCGAAAATTTTGATTCAGTTATAACTACAACAATCCTTAACAAAACTAATCAAACTAATTTTGGAATAAATTTTCATCTTCCATTCTTCCAAATAATGCACTTCCTTGACCCTTGAACAATCAATAGGATCCATTTAGACGCACTGAGCCACACATTACACAATCATTGGAAATATTTAGGCACATATATTTTAATCCAGTTCTAGGACAAAAACAACCCCGGATAAAATTCTCCCTGATGATTTTTTTTTTAAAGCAGACAAAAGTTTCCTCTAAATTTTCTTTAAAAGAATACCACCCCCAACCCGGGAGAAAATCCTTCCTGGAGAAGGAGAATTCGAATTCTGTCAGGGGAGATTTTGACCGAGAGGGATTTTATCCGGGTTGGATTTTATCCGTCTTATAAAAAACTATCTTATAAAAAACTATCTGGATTTGGTCCGTTTACTGTTTAATCCATATAGAAAATACATTGTTAGATTGTATGGTAATTTTAAAAATGGAAGAATAAACAAATTTTAAAATTACCATACAATCTAATGAATCCCATCATACTCGTACCTACTGTAATAGAAAAAAAGAAATAATTAACGCTACCCTGCGCTATATAGGCTACCTCCTAGCTTTAACGAATATAAAACATTAAAATCAAAACCATAGATAGACATGTACTAACTATACTCGTATATTGTTAGTAGCTTAAATTAAAACGGCATTTTTGTGTTTAACAGTTGATTGTGTGTTCATTTTCATTGGGAATTGTTATTAAAAAGCTTTTATATTATGTAGGTGTGTGAGTTAGAATAATATTTTGATGGAATGCATATATGCATGATCTATAATGTAGGTAATGTAGGTCTAATAAATTTTGTATTGATTTTAAAATTGAAATTCCACTTTAATTATTAAAAATATTTTTAATTAAAATGATAGACCAAATTTTGTTGATACATTATGCATATGGATGCAGTGGCCTTATTCATAATAGGCAAATAAAGCATTGTCTACTATGTAAATTCATTTGAAACGAAATTTCGATCTTATAATCGTACATAGATAAATTTATGAACAGAATTTCAGTTTTTAGTAAAATGAATTTAGGTATATTAAAAACAATTTAAAAAATAGAAAAATAGAATTTTCAAATTCTATTAAAAGCCAATTGTCTACTATATTTATTCGAATGCTCTCAAACCAATTTTAATAAAAAATAAAACAATTTTTAGAATCAAAATAGTTTGCGCCCATCAAGTGTCCTGTCCATGCATCCCAATTTTAAAGAAAACAGCCCAAATAAATAGGAAATCGCAAAATAGAGAAAAAGAGGACGAGCAATTTTTGACAAAACCTTAATTGTAGAAAATTTTATTATAATTAGAATTAAATTGTCAACTACTTGTAAATTCTCATTTTGAAATTCATGAAAATTAATTTGTCTAATGTTGGCTCCAATTTTTTTTTAATTGTTGTTTGTTAAAATATTAAGAATGTTAATATCACGAATCTACACTTCGAAATCGTTTACGCTTCGCTACGGAATGAATGTAATGAACTAATGATTTATTAATGTTTTCCTTTGACAATTAATTGCTTTACTTTACTTGTAGATTTTAAACTATAAAATTTAAAAAAAAAACATGAAAAATCGGTCAACATTTAATGTATGTCAATAAAATCATATAAATTTGCAACAATTTGTTTAGTCTAAAAAAAAAGGAAATTTATATTTGTTTATTTGGCCAATTAAACATGAAATTTTCTAGTAAAAAGCATACTACATCAATATTCCAGTGACGAAAGTTAAGTGGTGTGCAAAATTACAATCGTTTTTAACTGAACATAAATAACAATAATTTAGCAACCACACGAACAGAGAACACTAAAAATAAATATTGTTACAAACGTGCGGTCGCTTTTAGTAGTTGGTTAGTAAAAATAGATTTTGATGCATTATTATTAGTATACCAGTTGTATTATTATTTGTTCAAAATATAAAGAATGTTTTTTGTTTTTTTTTTTAATTATCCTCATCAGGTTAATATAAATACGCACAGTATTTTGGCATAATTCCAGAATGTCAAATAGCCAAAAACAACGTTTGCTTCACAGAACGATAACTTTCCATTTTATTATTGTTTGTGAATGAATTTGAGCTTAATCTAAATTGTTTTGTAAATTGTATGGTAATGAAAACAAAAATTTCGTAAATACAATAAGGAAAATCTAATTAATTCATATGAAAACTAAAGTAGTCAATCAATGGAAGAAAATTGAAAGTTCCTATGATCCTGTATAAATTATAAAATAAATTAGAATAAATACTTCAGAAATTATATATTTTGAGAAATGTACAAAACAAAAAAGAAAATGCCAAAATATGGGAATTTTTTTAATCCACAGTCTTTTTGAAATACAAACAACCTCGAAAACTTGCATTAAATTAAAGATATTTTAAGAATTTTTTTTCAAATGATCAGCTGGTTAAAGAGCAATTTAGAATAAATCTAAAATGTGACAAGAATAAAAATAAATTGGATTTCCAAGTATTAAGAGATTTCAAAGATAATTAGTCAATTTTACAATATTCATAAAAATGAAAAAATTATTTTGAAATTGTCTACTTATATATTCAAAAATCGAGCCCGCCGAAAAATATTAAATATAATTTGCATTATTATTATATATGTACTTTTTTGAAATACAAAAATTTGATTTTTTTCTAGCTAGATAGTTGCTTCTTTTGGCAGATTTCTGAATTTTCATTTTCCCTATGCAAATATCCGAACATTGAACTAAAAGCGTAATCTTTTGAATTTAATAAAAATAATTGGATGGCAAATTTTATTTCTAAACTTTTTTTGTCTTACATATAAAGTTTTGTTGATTCTCTAACAGAATTTCCAGAATATCATCAAAATCAATCTAAAAAAGGTTTCTTCTACCTAAGCAAAATTAATCTTTAAATTGAATAGACCTTTAGATACGACAAACTTTATAAGATGATTTGCTGAAAAATATTATTTTGTCTAACCCCTTTCTTTAGTATAAATACGACAAAAAGAAAAAAATTCCTTTTCCAACTCCCACATTAGAAAGATAAACTCAACGATTAGTCTATTATCCCATGAAATTAACCCGCATAAATGATTTTTTATTAACAACTTTGCCCGTTTAAAATACAATAGAAAAAGAGGTGTCCTTACATACTTACAACCTACAATAAATAAATACATACATACATACATACATTTAAATGGATATTGGCTCTTATTAGTTTTAATTTTTTATTGTTTTCAAACAAATTAATTAGTGTTCAATTTAATTTATTCTTATTTGCACAAACACAATACACAAAGATTATTTTGCTCCGGTAAACAATAAGACAAATAAAACATCTGTTTATGTAATACATATAATAGATTTCATATAGAAATAAGTCTTGACAAATACCCGAAATCTTATTTGCGTCATTGTCATTGTCATTGTTAATAATTAATAGATTTAAATGTAAATAGACCCAATTTGAATTAATTTTATCTCGAACTATACTAAAATATAAACGACTATTATATCAGTACAATTTTTCAAAAGCTACATTAATAAAATAAATTAAAATTTAATTAGATGTAATTAAATTTACCTTTATAAAACTCATTAATAATTTATGCGCTCATTGAACAAATTTATTTTAAATGCACTATTCATTTTCAATTTAAATGAAATTAAAATCAACAAAATTTATTATACTTCATTAAATATGTACCATAGGCAAACGCATATCAAATATGTATGGTTAAATAAAAATTGAAAATTTTCAAAAGTATTTATGTAAAAAATAAAAAAAATGGAAATTCAATTTCACTCATCGTCTGTTATTTTCGCATATACACACACCACATAACACCGAAACCAGAAGTTTTATTTTTATTAATAACTCGAAATATGTATGGCATGCGGTTTTTCATGCACCGTAAAACCAAACACACACACTCACAACTGAATCGGTCACAATATTCACCTTGAACCTTTAGGACAATTTTCCACTTGGTTTTTCTATCTAAACAAAATTAACAAATGTTTTCTGGTTTTGTCTTTCCTATGGATTCGACGAATTTTACTACCATTCAACCAAACACTTCCATCGCCGTGAAAATCACGTCTTCAACTAAACATTTTGAAAATTCTGAATTTCCATTACAAACTGCCAACATATCAGAACTGAAGTGAAACAAAGCAGAACATTACCGTCGATCGGTGTGTTATCACTAAATGTCCATTGCGCAGTCGTGAAATTTCTCCAATATTTCCTATAATTGTTTGGTTAGATTTTTCTCCGTCGATGTATATAAAACTACATATAATATTGGGCCAGAATGTCCCCCGTTTAAAGCGGAACTTTTCTTTTATTGTGGGGTCAGGTGAAATTTCTTGCTACCTTTCCGTCATATGACTATAAGTTACAGGATTTTCTTCCGTTTTCCTCTTGTTATATGTTTTTTTCGGTGTAATTAAGTCATTTTTATTTGTCCTGTTTGTGCGTGGTTTGTGTGTTAATTAATCAAGGCACCTTTAGTTTGTATTATCTAATTAGGCGTTTATTTCTATCGTTTATGTTTTATATTGTCGCAAATTAGCTAAATTACAAATCTAAACAATTACTCAGTATTTATGTATGTATATGTAGCTTGCAAATGAAATGGAGAGAGTGAAGCGCAATTTATGCTTTATTAGCAAGTCTAAAGTAAGTACCCTCTCCTCTTTCAAGTCTTATCTTCACGCCACCACGTGGCACAACTGGGAACTTTAGTAACCCTAGTAAACGGCACTAGTAACCATCCCGGTGGGTATTAGCTAAAATCATGGTGCAAAAGGCCAGTTGGACCCAGAAATGTAGACTTAAAGCAAAAATTGCGAAAATAAAAACAAAAGGTATATAAAATAGATATGCAGATAGGGCTCCTATAACTCCGTTAATTTTTTCAACACGGTCGAAATATTGAGCACATTTTTCCTATATAACGCGCTTTAAATTTTCCTATAACGCGGTTCTTTTTTAAATACCACTAGCAGTCATTTATAAAATCAAATCAAACTGCAGTAGCATCACCGACAGCGACGGATCAAATTAACGATAAAGAAGAGTAATAATATATATATATACATATCACCACATCATCAACAGGCCATTTCTCCTTCCACAAGGAAGTATAGGCCATTCACAAAAAGCCGCCATCGCGTTTTATTCAATTCCAAAGTTTTCACTTCCCTCAATCCTTTTCCTTCATCATTAGCTTTCGCCGATTACGATCCGGCGCGTCGTATAAAAATCTAGCTAATGCCGTAGGGTTTTGCATTTCCTTCCTTCATCACTCAGTATAGACAGATAATAAAAAAGAGAGGGGATAGCATACATTTTCATTTAACACCAATTCTCATCGGATCATACATCGGAACAATACAAAAATCTGAACAACTTCATTTAACATAATACATAACTTTGTATGTTATGTAGGTACAATATCTATACGAAATTTATTTACACTTATCATGCAAACAAAATTAATTTGCAATCATCATTAGATTCTAACACCATTAACCCTCATATTGTAGATATTTGTTTTGTCAGAAAATATTGATCATAATAGTATACATTATACATATGTACAGTGGCGGCTCCTGAGAATTATTAATCCCTTCATTTTGATGAAAGAAATCGAAAAAAAATTTGGTAAGGCTGCAAGAACATCTTGACCGTTTTTGGAGGTTTTTTAAAAAGTGACCCAATTTTGAACTTTCTTAATACTAAAGATATGGTTTTCAAACTTTGTTTTCCTATATTATTTTGAATTTTAAGCATTTTTTGCCAAATAAAATTTTTCGAAAAAGTGAACCCTTTAAGCTACATACATACATACATACATTTTGAACATGAAAGAGTTAACCGAAAAAAACCAACAAAAAACAGTCAAGATATTCGCAGCCTCACCAAATTTTTTTTCGGTTTCTTTAATAAAAATGACGTAAGTTTTTTTAAAAAAAATAGTCACCTGATGAAGGGATTAATAATTCTCACGAGCCGCCACTGCATATGTATAATGTTCATATACATATATGTACAATGTACAAACATATGCACATACATTCCTATATAATATGTAGAAATCAGAAATGCTGCGGGTTAAATGTTATTTAATGTGTTAGCAACTAAAACAAGAAAATTTATAATTTATTGTTATATTACAGACAATAGTTATTAACACATCCCGTTTTGCCCAAAGGGATGTTATGTTTTTCGCACGTTGAACATGTACACATTGTACACCGTTCCCATATATTATGTCAACTGCAACATATAATTCTGAAACTAATTTAATTTGTATATTTCTAGAATCTAGCTAGACAAATAAATAATGGAGTTGAGAAGAGGTGTGCTTTTCTATTGTTGTACACGCACAAGAAGTCAAGGATATATGTTTTTGTGTGCTGAATGCTGAATGATTTTTTTTTGTATCTAATCTTCCTTTTTGTTTGCTTAATAAATTTACAGTTTACTTTTGAGACGCCAAAAGTGTTTTTGAAATCACTTTAAGCTTAAAAGCTCCGTATATTGAAATTGAATAGAAAAGGCTTTAACAATCTAAATCAGTGTAAATTGAGTCACATTTCTGTAACAAAATTTTGCGACATTCATAAAACTGTTACATATATAATGGGAAATTTTCAGTAAGATTTTCTTAAAAGAAAAGATGAAAGTATAGGATGTGATGTATATATAGTAGGTACATATACATATGAACCAACATAATATACAAAATAGTAAACAATGTGAATGTCAAATTAAATAAATTTTTCTTTTGTGATTTTTAGATTATATTATTTAAGGAATATGAAGCAATTGACGACATTTTGTTTTGATTTAGTTTATTTTATAAAATTATGTCTCCTTTAAATAAAAAAGTTTAAAATGTCAAAATTCATCGTTCGTATCCCAGTTAGCTATTTCATAATTAGCTTCCACATAATTTTTGTCTGTAAATAGGAATTTTTAAATTAAATTTTTTTAAATCACAAACTTAAAGCATCTTTTCTAATCGGGGTATCATTTTTGATTTGATCTGCCTACACATACATACATTTCATTTCAAAAACAATTTTATTTTTTATTTTAAAATCTTGTTTTTAAATCAATGTAATGCTTCAGAGTAAACATTGGAATTTCAGATTAAGCATTTAAATATTAATGCAAAGTAATTCAGCAAAATTATGATTTTTGTTGATTTATTTGAGCATCAAACTCCCCTTGGTTCTATTAAAATACAATCACGCAAACGAGTCATAAAAAAATCATCTGCAATGCGAGAAATTTCGTTCTTGTCTTCTTCTTTTATTTTTTTATTTATAAGTATATGTATTTTAAAGAACTTCTTAATACAATATTAAAAACCTTCCTTGTACATTGTACTATTTAAAAAAAAAAACGAAAAAGCTCACAATTTTTAGCAATGAAAACGAATAAGAAATTTCAATGAATATTTTAACAACAAAAAATAATATTATATATCGTACATTATATTTGCTGTCTCATGTATTATGATACTATAGTAGCTGAAAGAATTGCATTTTTCGCGTGCATTACAGTTTTATATAATATAAAGTTTGGATTGAAAAACACAGCGTTGCATGTTATACAAATTTTAAATGCAATTTTCCAGTTCGTTATAGTTACACAAGGATAGATAATTATTTTCAGCATGAGCAATTCACGTTACATAAATAAAAAGAAATAAATCTAATGTACCAAAGGAAATGAACTCATTGAGTCGACAATCGACAAGTTGAAAGGAAAATTCAAATAATAAATTTGTTGCAAGTAAATTCTTTAGAGGAAAATTGAAGTAAATTTAGAGAAAAATTAAATTAGTGTTCAATGTACATTATTTTAGATATACATATAAGAAGACGCAAAAGCAACATCAATTTAATTAAAAGCTACATTGTAATTTGTAACTTGTAACTTACAAGAACGTATAAAATGATATTATTAAATTTAGGTCGACTACAATTATATACAATACAACACACATATGATATATACTTACATATATTAATATATATGTAAGTTTCTTTATAAAACCGTTTCTGATTTTAAATCGAAGTATGTAACTCGTTTACAACCACAAAATCTCAACTATACTGAATAACTTATCTAGTTGCTATTGTAGAATGCACAAAAACAGTTTTTCAACTATGACAACACTAATCTTTCAAAATATTGTTAGTGAATAATCAAAAATAATTAAAATTAATAACATTTTGCATCAGTTTGTTTTGATAAATCGACGATAAAACGAATAACAACAAATCATATATAATTCACGTATATTATTATATAAAATATGCCCCAGGACGATTGGATTTTTTTTTGTCATATCTAGCTCTCTTTGTATATGTCCTGTACGTACATACCTAATGAATGTATTTCCTCCAAGGTAAGGGAAGGTAAGGTTAGGTATAGAAACATAATTTTCAAGTCGTCCTTCTATTAAATTCCGCACGAAGGGATTAAAAGGATTAATATATTTAAGAGAAGATATTATCATATCTGTTATTCAGAAATGTATTAAAATACCTATCTAGTTCTAGGTACATACGAGTACATATAAACTTTTTAATAAAATACATAACGAAATTAGAATATCTCTATATGTACTGTACATGTACATTGTACATATATTATTGTATGTGAGTCTTTTCTTTTGAGTTAAAAATATGAGGATTCAAAATTTTAAATAACTAACTAGAGTATTATTTTATTATTTCGAAATGAGAGAGAAATTGTGTTTAATCTCAATAGCATATATAATTACTTAAAGTTGAGAATATCCCTAGTACACTATCTTTTTAATGGCGTCATACAGATGATATGTCATAAGCTATACGCTTTAAGAACATCAGCACTAGCTCTTGTCTACTCAACGGCAAAATACTCCGGTATGGAACAGCAACAAATATGCCCAAAAACTAGATATGCAACTGAACACAATGATGCGTATAATCTCTGGAATACTTAAATCAGCTTTTCATCAGTGTTTGCCAGCCTTTTCCAATATTGCACCGACTGCTATACATACGTAGACAGTCGGCTACATGTAGAGAACTTCTTAACAATGTGATTGACGAAAATCTGTGATAATAATTGTATTGATGGAAATATGTCCCGCATACGACATAAATCAAAAGTTATAGATAGGAGATAGATCGAATTATTCCGTTAGAACGTCTCTATCCGGATCCACTTTAACGGCTTAGGACATAGGACACACTAATAAAATAGGCTACACACCAATCTGTATTGTAGTGAAATTAAAAACTTAAAAAGTATCAATTTAAAGCTATCTAATACTCCATGACCGAAACATTATAGAATTCCTACTTTAGAATCTGTGTTCTTTGAATAGATCATTTCCAGTTTTTTGGGATATATCCTATTGAGAAAGTTTTAGTAAAATTTAGCATTCTTCAAAATATATAAGTAAGATATCTAGCACCATAAATCATAGGTCGCCAAATGCCACTAAATTTACTCAAAACCACTCGCAGACATATTGTTTTTCATATGAACATCTATTTTTCTAATAATACGAATACGCAATAAAGAAAGAAGAGAAACAATACAAAGTGTGTAACACAGCCTAAATTTTATTTTGTTGGTTCTAAGCCCAAAATTAATTGTTGAGGCAATACACAAATCAATAAATAATATGTTTCTGTTTGTTTTTTTTTTACTCAGACGTCATATTGGTTTTAAGACCTCTGCCATAAATCATCAATTCAAGAACATACACTTCAAAGTTTCTTTATTTAAATTTAATATACAAATTCCTTCTTAAACTGTTCCATTATAAAATGTTGCCTGACTGTATGCTACCATTTGCCAGAAACCAAGTTTCAAATAAACACTATACCTAAATTGCATACACTTGAAAGTAAGTATAAAAATGAAATTGCATTTTAACTCATATTTCCCATTTCCATCCATTTGCTAAATCAACAAATAATATTATCGTTTCTAAAACCTTAAGATGCATTACATTAATGAAACTACATATAAAGCGTAATATTTCGTCATCCTTTTCTTGCTGTTATTCCATCATTAATAAATTTTTCATATTTTAAATTTGTCGCTCAAGACAAAAATGTTTTTTTTTTATGTTTTTATCTGTAAGTATCGTAAAATTAGGTTTGGTTTTTTTGTTAATTACATAGAACGTAGTTTTTGTCTTTTTTGTATGTTTATCAGAAATTTCTACAATCAAAATACAGAATCTTACATAATCTACAGCAAAAATATTTTTTTAGGCATTAAGTGCCTTATTAACTTTGACTTTTATTTACAAAAATGCTTAGCGCAAGATTAACTTTTTAATGTAAATTTAGTTTGTTTATGGGAAATTTATTATTCTTACCAGATATTTATTAATTATCTACAAAACATTGTTTTTCGCATAATTTTCTTTAATCAGTTGAGCTTTTATTGATACAATTTCGTAAATTAAAATTTTATTTTTAGTAAAATCTTTTAAGAGGATTAGAATTAAAAGAAGACCCACAGATTACATCTAACTAACTAAATAATCAAGTATACTATGGTCATCGAAAACAAACCATTCAAAAAAAAAAATCGAATATTTTATATTTCCTTAGATTCGTCAAGATCCTTCGTAATGGATTTCAAAGTAAATAATGTTGCCATATCTTCTTTTATCTTAATGGTGATTGGATATTTATTTAAATATTAGCATTGAATCATGGCAATGATGTGTTATATAAAAATTGCTAACTTCGCATGCAATAAAGAAAATGATTTAATTAAAAAGCTTTCTGAGAAAACTGTTGATTTGTTCTTGTTTTACTCAACTAATACATATAATCAAGGCAAATAATTTGGTAAACAAATATTTCTCCTTTAGTTTTATGCAATTAAAAATTAAATTAAATTTTAGGTTTTGGGAAATTCGAATATTATGCGTAAATCGACACATTTTCTTTTTAGTATCACTATACTGTTAATATTAATTACTTTCTCTATGGTAAAATCTGTGTGTCAAATTTGACGAGAACTTTTCATTTTTAAGCCTTAACAAAAATTTAAAATTTAAAAGTATGTAGGCACTGAAAAAAACTAATTAAATGATTAGGGGTCCCGTTGGAGTCATCTTATTTTAGTGCGTCTACGATGTTATAAGTTTTATATTTTGGACCACCCTAATATATAGAGGAGTATGAGGAGTATACCTATAAGCTTTGATTCTTTTCAGTTTTATGATGTACTTACATAAAATTATCTTCAACAATTTTCCACCCTTACCTATAATAATAAAAGAACTCAGTTCCTTGCCTTTGATGTACAATTTGTTTGCTTTGTTTAGTGTTTAGTGTACTCTCTTATATAGTAAGAATTTTTTATCAAGGCTAACATAAAAACGGAAAATATGCATCTACATATGTATGTATGTATGTATAAAAGCATGAAGTGAGTATACAATTTTTTTTTCAGACATAAAATATACGAAAAATTTTACTACTATACATATATACATACATATTACGTTAAACTTATTTACTATTAAATAGTTTTCTTTTTTATATATGCCAATTTTTGGAACAACTGTAACGTCCCTCTCGGTCGCTACAATTATAGTATGTATAATGATTTCTTATTAAATCTAATTCTATATCTATATTCATAATAAAATATCCCTTTATTATAAGATGTGTCCACTTTTATTATAAGACGTGGCGCCTACTTAAAGAAAACCACACGGCTAACGAAAATCCTAGATACCGGATAGATACACACTACACAGATTAGTCTGGTGATCCCTAACTCTACCTTCCGTCTCTTAGGCATAGATTAAGTAATCAAAGCTTCAATAAAAATAATTAATCTAAATATTGAGTTTTTTTAAAATAAATTTATTAGGTGGCGTCTCAAGAGCCGAGGGCATTACACAACAAATGACTTTATGATAAAAAACAATGTTTACTAATTTTTGTTAATAAAAAATTTACAATTATAAGTAAATACTTAATAAACCATCACTGACAATACCGCAGCAGCAAATTTCTTAACTTATTTTTAAATCTTTTATATTAACTTCACTTTTGTGTGTTTACGGAAAAATATTGCAACGGCTCATTAACCCACTTCCCATCATCCAATCAAGATAAAACTTGGCACATAGACTCATTGCCGGTGGCAATGCATTCTATGAAATTTTGGGCCCCCCACCCCCAAATCAAAAAAGGGCTAATTTACCCACATTCCATCATCCAATCAAGATGAAACTTGACACATATAGTCATTGTCGATGATAATACATTCTATCAAATTTTAGGCACCCGACGCCCTCCCACCTAAAAGATTTACACAAAAAACATTGTTTTTTAAGCAAGGTTAGTTTTTTATTAACATATATAAAACAACTAAAAATCACATGAATATTGTATGTTTTTATAATTCCAGATGATTTCAACCTGAGTGTGAGTATGAACGAACAGAAAGTTTTAAATATACCTAGTTGATAGAAATCAATTAAACAAACGGGTTTGCCTTAAAAATAAAGGAAAAACAAATTTAAATAAAAATACCTACAACTGCAATTCACATAAAAAGGTTGAGTAAAAAATCATTTAAATTAAAATCATAAAATTGAACGTCAAAACTTTAAAATGTTTATTGCAAAATTACAGATTAAATATGGAATCGATAAATAATTTATTCATAATATTTATATATTCATAAAACATAGTAATTTTGTAATAGAAGCGATTTATATGTAAATGTATACACTACAATACACATATACATAGCTGTTCCTTAACAATAAGGGTTCCAAAAGAACAGATGCACACGACTATTTGCTATAAATACAAATGTATCATAATAATACGTTTCGCATTTCTATTTGCAGGGTTATTATTATGGTGTCTACAGGCTCCTAGGAGCTATAGGAAAAAATATTAAATAGAGCACTCAAATCGGGTACACAAATATTGAGGAGCAAAATACATAAAATATCGATTGAAAATATTCATATATATGGTGACAACACCACCCTGGCCCTTTGTATATGGCGTACAACTGATGAAAATAGTTAAACTGGCAAATAACGATTAGATATGTTTAGCGGATAGAGATTATAAGAGTTTATCGCAGTGAATTTGTCTCCGCTAATGTTTAGTCATACGAATAAAGAGAAATATTAGTAATTTATTCGCAATCGTAAATTTAATTTTGTCACCGATCATATCGCAGCATTAATAAAGACCGATTAATAAAATGGCTCAGTAGTAGATGTAATAATAAAAAATATGAAGTGTTTTTCTCCTGTACGGAGTTTGAACTTTAGGTCAAGTGGGTCGGATACCACTTAAAACTGTAAGTCGAGGACATCTTTTCAAGGAATAACTGCCGGTTCTCGAATCAACGAAGGAAACACTTCAAATGTTAAAAAGAACATATTGATTTTCACAATTGGAGTGTTTTTAACTGAAATATTCCCAAAAACCCGAATAAGGGTTGATTGTGTGACCAGCAATCACACATTTAAAAAAAAATAACTGGTGTGAATGCTCTTTAAAAGTATGCCCAAGGCCTGCTCAGGGCTGTGGTGGCATTGATGATCATGATTGATAAAATAGTATTCATACAGTTATCCTGCAATATAAATGTGCCATTTACAGAAGGTTCAGATTAATTAGGGTATCTATGGTATTTATGTACATCATGTATACATAGCTGAGCATAAAAATATATTACATAGAAAAGTTTTTGTAATTATAAACAATAAGAAGACTACTTATATTTGTATACAAACATTAAAAATACAATTAACGTTACTAAATAATTTAAGCTAAACTCTCTTGTTTGGATATTATTACAATTCAAATACCTAAGTCAGCAGGTAAAATCTTTTTAAAGGTACAATCTAAACACATTAGACATATACATATACGAGATATTTACGTGAATAAACATTAGCCACCCACGTAAAATATTTAGTAGATATCTACCAATATCAAATTTCCATACCTAATTCACACCATTACCATATCATCACCAGCCATGTAAAGTATTTATAAAAAGAAATGTCAAACCGAAAATAAATTTTATTTATTTTGAATGATCGCATCAACATTCAACAACTCTAATCGCTTACTTTTTTATATAAAATATATAATTTCCCATTAAATATCCCTTAAAAGAGCTACATATTTACTAATAAAGAATTTCGTGTATCTGTATTCATCCAATCCCTTGAGATTTTATATCTGTCTATCAATTTATGTTATTCACAAAAGGAATCTATAGATCAGGATCAAGCTTGTAAAATTGGGAAATTTTTTGAAAACTAACCTCCTCGTGGGTGATTTTCAAACGAAAACTACGTAATAATAGTAGGCCGTGAAACATTTTGGAATTTTGATTACGGTCGGACGGATGGACAATGTATACTTCGACTTAAAATTTCATGACAAACAGGATATTATTATAAACAACGGGGGTTTTAATTGTCGAGACACTTTATTTTAACTTAATCAAGAACTATTAGATATTCTAAAGAAAAATTAGTCAAAGATAGGTATACTCTTAGGAAGATCTTCTCTTTTGGAAAGAACAGAGACAAAGTGTTATATTGCACCATAGATAACTACATATACAATAATAAATCAATAAAAGCATGATTTCTTTCCAAATTTCGATTATCCCAATTATCACTGAACAATTATCCTACTAATATAATATGACTCGCTTGTCCTCCCAATAAACCAATAAAAGCATGATTTATTTCCAAATTTCGATTATCCCAATTATCACTGAACATTATTCCACTAATATAATATGACTCACTCGTGCTCCCACGTCAAACCGGAGAATGGATGATGTTATTCTATTCGATAAAATAACACAATCTTTCTATAAAAAAAAATAAAACAAACAAAGAGAAAAGTCAACTCAAAAACTTTTTACTTTTATTGTTGTAAATTATAAATACCATCTCTTTTTCTAAAATAACTTCTTAACAATAAATTTGTTTCAAAGTTAATAAAAATAATCTTTTCTAGCATTTCAATAAGACACTTCAAAATTTAATTTTAAATAACTTTCCTCACCTTCTGTCTATAGTTATAAATACAAAACTTCCCCCTCTCTATTTGTATTAAAAACTGGAAGTTTACAACTATTAATTAACATTCCATATATAGTATCAACAAGTTTGGAACTATACTTGATCTATGTACACAGTATAGTCGTATATAGATTGAAATTTACCATATAAATACAACAGCAATAAATTACGAGAATAAAGCTTTTGGAAAGAAAAAAAAAAAAAAACCTCAACCAATAAGGGGGAGAAAAATCTTAGAAAACACTTAACATGACACACAGATTAAGATTAGTTGTTTACTGTTTAACATTAGTTAAAATGAAAAAATATATAAATTAGAGGTTGAAATAAACAAAAATTTTCCCAAGTTTGGGTAAAAGAAAAAAATATAGGCTGCACGATGAAATTTATATAAATACCAACAATTAATAACAACAACAAAAAAGAATGAACACAACAGATAACAGAATTGTGGACAAGCAATAACATTGAAACATAACAGCAAAATAATAACACCATTCTAAGGGTTGATAACTCATCATGGGTACATATAGATATTCCTACTATTCTATATATATATTATAAGAAAAGTAAATATTTTACCCGAAAAAAAGACTAAAGGAAATTTTCCTCATATGAGATATATGAAATATATAAGTGAACAGTTTTATTATATACTCGTATATAGATACATAATGTAAGTATATGTATCTGTAGTTCCTACGTATATTTGTTGAAAAATCCTGCGGATGGCCAGAACGTAGTTCAGAAGGTATATATGAAAAACTGTATTATATTAAACAGGAAAAGCATAGAACTCAATTGAGCTATGGCAGGTGTTGAGCTAACCATAATCATTTATTTTACAGTTCAACAAAAAGGGTAAGTTCCAGTCTCTGTATGTGGTAAGGTGAAATATTATAGCTAAAGGTAATATTACAAAAAGGACGGAACGTTAAACACATGTGATATTATCTCCAATTTTTTTTCCTTTTCTTTTTTTTTCTTTTTTTTTTTGAAACATTTTCATAAAGGAAAACAATAAAGGGGAGGAAAATGCTGACAGAACGACAGATTGAAATGGGAATATATTGTGAATAGCTGCTAAAGAAATGTGTTACAAAAATCAGAAAAGCACAGTAAGTATGATACACAAAAGCCATAGGATATATATTTTTTGGATAAAACTAAATTTGATAAGAAAATTTGCACGTAAAATATTTGGAAAAATTCATTGTTGGTACGGTCTATATGTATATGACAAAAAAAGAATTCCTAATTAAAATTGTAAAAAAGTAATTTGGTCAGGATCAAAAAGATTATAGGATAGAAATATATGTATATGTCGAAATAAATATAAAATGGATTCCGATATTGGTTTTTCTTTCCATGCAGAACGAAATAATTCATTTAAAAACACTAATAGTCGAACTTAATTCATTTGAACTTGTTTGACTTGTCCGCCTAAACCCATGTAAAACTCCCTTCACGACGGTTCTCTGTTATTTTTTTAAATTAAAAATGTTGTAAAACATTTCTAATCAACGAATTTATTGCATTCGTTTTCTTATGGCTCTCAACTACCACGTGTACATACAGAGTTGAACCCTGATTCAATCCGGGTTTAGTTATCATATAAACGCGAGTCGAGCCGAAACAGGGTTGACTTGACTCGACTCCTCAACTCGACGACTCTAGTTTTCTTACTGGGTTATTCAACCTTGTTGTTACTGGGAATTTCAACCTTGTTTCTAACTCGATCATAACTCGATCTTTCAACTCTGCATCTGATGATGATGATGATGTAAATGATTGAAATTGAGAGAAATTGCCAATATACCAGAATAAATCAATCAATCGATCAATGACAATCTACGCCATTTCAATCATATCCCGTAAAATAGAAATTTTAGATATTTCAGATTAAATTAACGAAAAATTACCTGTTATAAGCTGGATCTACATACATCCACCGAACATGGTATTTTTGTAACAAATCGACCAATATTGCATAAAAAACAACACAGATATTTAGTCAACATTATTTAACAATACAGACATTTTTTTTTTGTTTGATCCATGTACTCTGATATTTGTCACGAACTTGATACAGTTGTTGTATTTGTATAATTGTTATATTGAACTAGCATTAGCTGACCTTTATCTATCCATTGTATTATCTAAACCTAAAGTAATGAACCGACCAACTCTTAAATAATACACATTTATGGTTTCGTTATATTTTTCGATAAAATTCAAATCGAAATTATTCTTTTATTTTGTTTAAAATTAAAATTTTTTAAATGCGCACTTTACGTCGGTACACTTGTTCGTTAGAGATAAGCGACATTTTGAAATTATGTTGAATTTGTCGGGTCTTTATGAGGTAAAATTTTACTTTGTGAGTACGTTTATTGATGTTTCTATAATCACCACATTTGATGAATATTATTTTTTTATAAAATCATAGATTTAAAACAATAGAGCACATTAATTGAAATTGATTTATGGTTCCAAAGATATTAAAATTTAAAGTTAGTCATCTTATATTCACAATTTTTCATTGATTTTGAAAACATTTCTTTTTTAAGAACTTTTATAATTAGCATATTTTGAAAACAAAATGAAAATTTTTTGTAAATAAGTATTTTAATTAGAAATTAATAATGAAAAACATCTCAAATTTCAAGAAGTGTTTTTCTTTTTTCAGTAAATTTTGCATTAAAAAACTTGAAGATCTACATACTTGCTGTAAAATTTTCGAACAAATTTGAAAATTAATTCGTAAATAAATTTATAAAATCTTTTCTTGTTCTTTAGCATTTAATAATAATATTATTATTAGAGTAAGATTAAGTTTTCTTCCACATAATTTACTAAAATTGTAACTAAATAATATTAAACACATTTTAATAGAAAACTATACGAAATACATTGAAAAACTCATTAGTGAAATTTTCCGTCATCAGCAAAATCTTAAATAGAAATTGTTTAAATTACAATTTAACGTAAAATTAAATTTTCCGTAGTAGGTATATCTGTCATGTTTTACCATTTATACAACTGCAAATACATTGAGTAAGCAACCGAAATTCTATGACAAACTTTAATTTCAAATTAAACTTAAACAAATTGTATTATATTCAAAGTTATAAAGGATTTACTTATACATATGAATATATACAAAATACGAAAAAAAAAATATTAGAATGAAGTTGTTTAAAAGAGTTATGTCATATGAATGTGAAGTATATGTTCCTACTTTATGTCAAAATCATCAATAATTAAGGGACATAATGGCGACATAATATTATTGATTTTAAAGAAAATGTTTCTATAATCACAATTTCATCCATTTTATATGTACAGTAGACACATACATAGTTACAGTTCATAGAAACAGTTAAATTAAGTTAGATAAAGTTTTTTAAAACTTTAAATACGAATTTACTTTTCAGAATTTTATTTTATAGTAGTAGTTTAGTTGACTGGAGTTTTTCAAAAAGTTCTATTGAAATAAATGTGAATTTTATGTAGTAAAGGAGTAGCGTATATACCTACATGTCTCTGTTTTAACTATATATTTATATGTAGATATACTATTTTCTTTTTAAATGGACTTATATGTATGTACTACCAATTTAAAATGCAATTTAAAAACAACTGAATTGGTAGTTAAACTTTTTAACGTTTAATATTTAAGGCTACATTGAAAAATTTTATGTAGCATTTAGTATTCTTAAACAGCCTTAAAATATGTATACATAGTAGAATGCATTTAACTAACCAATATTATTAAATTATCCCCCCTAAAAATAAAATCAAAAATTCAATCAAATATTTTTCTTTTAACTTTTAACTTGATGGTTTGACAATAGCTTGTTCCGTCAAAAAACCAAAGGCAAACACAGAATTATTAAATTCAAAAGAAAAAAAAAACAAATTTTCACTTAAGATAAAAATCTGTTCAATCAATTTTTGTGTACCTTACCTACCTACTGTAAAGAAACGTTAACTCACTACCACTCCATATAAAAAAAAAAATATGAAGTCACAGTTGAGTTTATTGTTCAAGCTATTACCTAATAAGATGGTTTCTTTGGCGCAAACAAAATTATATTTCTGTTACGTGCTTTTATTCCGTTTATTAAGAAAAATGGTAAATATAAAAGACATGAATATTGTATCAATATAATGTTTTATGTTATTCTCTAGAGGCTTATAATAGCAATGTGCCCACCTTTCAAACCCATATATGTACCTACCTACCTACACACCAACATAACAACCCACTGAAGGATACCTATCCCCTATAGCCTTATACCAATTTCAGAGTTTTTTTTTTTTTTTATTGGACATTTATTCTTCAATAATGGCCTTTTCTGTGTCAGTATAAGTATGGGTATATTATAAATGTATTAAATTGAAAATTCCTTTTTTTATTTAATTAATTTCAATCTATTAATGAATCTGTCTTTATCTGGCAATCTGAGACTTTATACATAAGTAATTACGATAATACGATTTTAGATGTTCATTTAATTAAGAAGATAGAAATAAAGTGTATATTCATAATTACGTTTTTTTTTTGTAATTGAACCCAAAATTTGTTCAGAGTAGCTAATTAAAGGAAATTTAGGAAAAGGACATTTTTTAATTCTTTTTGTTCTCATATGGTACTACTTTTAAATCCATAGATCTCATACTAAACCTTCAGTATGTTATTGAATTTTATATATACCGATCCAGCCGTACAGCGAACATACTTGAATAATTTTCATTGCAGTTTTTAAAAGAAAATAATCTTAATCATTTAATTTAGCACTATAGTTTTTAATTAAAATAAAATTCTAGTTAAAGCATTACCCAACATGTTTTCAAATAATATTTTTATCTCCTTATTCCTAAATGGACAATTTAACTTAATTAAATTTCTTTTCATTTCTGACAGACGAATGCATTAAATCGCATTTATCTGGCGCCATATTGATTTATTAGAGCTATGAGAAATTTGTCTTCAGTTTTTGTGCATGTTCAACTATAATGATTAATTATTATCATTCATTGCCAATAAGAAAGAAGTTCTTTCTGTCTAAAATATATTAATTATCCTACATTTTCATCTGATTAATTTTTGCACCAGGACTTGTATTCTGGTCGTGATTTGTTCATTCCGTAGCGAAATGGATGTATCTGTACACTTAATTTTTAATAAAATGTTAGTAAATTCGTGTAGTTGTATGTGTTGCGAGATGTGACATGCGGTTCTGGGAGTAAATAATATTAAAAAAATTTCGGCTAAAAGACTCAAACTAATTATTAATCTTAAAGAGAATGCACGTGGCAACATTTTTATTTTGAATTTTCTAATTTTCAAATGCTATTTTCCAATTGGGAATCATTTTTGGGAATGCCCCGAGCGAAAAATCACCGGTAATACCCAATATTAAATAATAAAAAAAATTACTGAAAAAATATGAACATTTCGCTTTCGATACGGAATGAACAAATCACGACCAGAATACAAGTCCTGCACTTGTAAATAAGGTAAAAAATAAATATTTGGAAAATGGAAAATTCATTTATTATAAGTATGTCTGACGACAATAATAAAAGTTTTTCAAAAAAAAAAAAAAAAAACTCCAATTCTACATGGATAGCATTTTATAAAAGTAACCCTAACAAAATATTTATTCATACCTTGGCTCTATATGGAAATAACTGTGTGACGGTGCGAATTTTTGTGTTATTGGGAAATAAATTCAATACAACAAAAAAGGGGGGCTAAGCGCGCGTGGACTTTTTATAAATATTAGGCTAAGGGTTTTCTATGCGGCTGCTGGCCAAACGAATAGAATGCAATATTACCGACATAAAATGTGAATGAATAACACAAGTAATGGTGATGGTAAAAATACGGGATACACACAGCACCAGCAAACCATTACCTTTACCAATAAAATTTCCCTTTTTTTTCCTGTGAATTTTTTCCATTCAAAATTGTAGCATAATGTGAATAGTATAGAGATATCGATCAGCACAGCCCCTTTTACCAGTGAATTGATGGAATTTTCAAGGTGAGAGATTTTCATGTTTTCCAAAAATCCTTTTTCAAATCTTCAAATATGTTCTTTGAAAGTAGACGATTTCAACGGAAATCATTAAACTTTTTATACAATGTCAGCTCCAAATGGGTGAGTTGGTACAAACGAACATGTTCTGTTTGAAAAAAGAAAATTTGTGTTTCTTTTATAGATTTCTCGTGCAATTGATCGAGAAGTTATTCAAGTTATTTTAAGGAAATTCTTGAAAATTACGTATGCTTGAAATGTAATCATCTGTACAATTGCATTCTAATCAATTATCGTCTAAAAAAACTATTTATGTGTAGTAATAAAAAACAACGAAGAATAATTTAATGATGATTGAACCAACCAATAATCAATATAACAATGAAAAGACCAAATTACATAATGCACAACGCTCCCATAATATTTCTTTCTGAAGGTATGTTCGTATAATATTCTGAAATTTTTTAAACACAAAATTATCCTTAAGTATTCATATACAAACCTAATGAACTACAGTAAAACATATTTAGTTAGCTTTTATCGGATATGCAAATCTTAAAAATGTCTGATGCGTAATTATCCAATGAAAATTGTCGACGAGTCTCGAATATAAATTGACTTATTAATTTCGTGTTACTAACTGTGCGTGATATCGTCAATATGCGGCTATACACACATACAAACATTATACCCTAGCAAAAACCAAATTAATTAAAACTATTTATCAGCCAGGAATCATGACCTTTTAAATAGGTATACTTAATTTCTTTCTCATTTGTACAATAAGAGCCGGAGCAACCAATCAATAACATCGTCTTTTATGTTCTAATATTCTTATACGCCGTCATCAACTACCTTTGCTAAATACCATTTTCCACTAAAATAGGTACAAAAGTGTCTATAGATACAGATAATCTGTCGGATAAACGAATTTCCAATTTAAATAAAAAAAAAAACCCTAATGGAAAATTGTATATCGATTCTGTCAATATCAGCAAATGGTGTACGTTCAAAAGAATTTCGTTTTTTTTTTATATTTGGATTTTTGAAATATTTAGGTATATTCGATCTCATACTCTTTTTGAGAGAAAACAAAATTGTTAATTGTTTTTCTCTCTAATGGTCTAATTAATCTAATAGAATTATTGCTTCATATTTAAAAAAAATTAGTGAGAGAATATTATGTACATAAAGAATCTGGCGAACAGGTAAGTACCTAGAAAATTTATTATTACAAAAATGAATTATTCTGTTGTAAATTTCAAAAATAGTCTGCAAGGCATCCATTAAGTGGAGTTATTCAATTCAAACAACTAAAATCTTCCACATTTTTACTATTTTCCAAATTTATATAAGAAAAGTAAGAAAATTTGTGATAACCATAGGTAATGAAAAACCAACTATTGGAATTTTAAATCTCTAGCTCCACACATAATTGAATTATAATTGTTATCTAGACTCTAGATTCTAGAGAAATCACAAACCAGAAATATTTCTATCTATTTTTTTTCCTGAAAAGTAGAGAAAACATATAATTTTCACTCTAGTTTTTCTTCATTTTCACTAATTTTTCACACATTTTTCTTATTTCAGTCGACTTTCTCTCCACGCTTCCTTTTATCCTCTTCATTTTCCATTCCGAGTTGTCGTTGTACTACACTACAGATCCAATGTGCTCAAAATAGGACAACATTATTCTCGCTGTAATCTGTACATTAGTGCCCCCTTTACATGCACAATCTTTTCTGCGCCATTATTTGGCGTGGTTTAGACTGTGTGTGTGTGTGTGTATAAACTTTATACTATAAAGGCAAAGTACGAAGAAAGAGAAACGCACGCAAACACCTGTGAGTCAATTGGTTTAAGACGAGCAATCTTTACCAAAGGAAACCGTTTGTTTAGTGACACAGGCTTTAGCTAAAACCGTACTACTTTCACAAACTCTACGCGCCACTCTTTACCACGTGCTCAATCTTGTACGCACCCGGTTGCGCAGGAAAGGGCGCTAATGTTACTTTTTGTCCATTTTACAACATGTACACCAAAATTTATTTTATGAAGCCTGATCGAAGCGCATTGATTTCTCTTTCTTCACGGAATTAATTCTGTCTTAATTTCATCGAGTAACTATACATTCACAATATTTTCTCAGTTCAATAGAATCATCATTATGTGCGGTTAAGAATCAAATACATTAGTTATTTGACATTAACTATTATGGAATTCCTCCTTTCAACGAAAGCTATATTGGGCCCCAGCTTGTTTCCATTTCGGTGTAACATTATTGAAATGAGCAACTTTATATTATATAAGACACGTTGAAAATTATCTTTAATTAACTTGGATATGATTAAACTTAACTTCTGAGACTGCCTATACTATATATAGCTACTTAATATATGTAATTGTAAAATGGTACATTTCCAATGAGTTACGACTGTTTGTACCTTTTACTCCTTTCTCACTTTTTGGGAATTTTATTTGTTTTTTATTTTATATGAGTGCCCCTGAAAGCTAATGGCAAACAAGGTGAAGGGTGAAACGAGCGGGTAAACATTATTTTTCTGTGAAGTTGGTTATTTTTCCGGCACAACTATCTATATGTGTGTGCAAAAAATGTATTTGCAGTTGGGAAAAATTTCGAACTGTCAACCATTAATAAACTTTATTTGTATTTAGTGTTATATCTTATTCATGTACATATAAATTGCAGGCATGATTTCGTGCCTAGTGTAAACAAGTAAAAACCTGGAGTGGCATGACTGAATACAAATACGACTCGAAAATTTTTAGAACTGTCGAAAATTTAAGATCGCTTATGATTGAACGTATTTTTCGATCATTTCTGTCGGAAAAATTTCCGATTACTTTTTGATGATTGAAAATTGAAATTTTGTTGTAAAATTTATTGGTTTTTTTTTGTTGATGATGATTTTTTTTTATTTAAACATTCAAATTGATTTGCTTAGTAAATCAAATGAAATAAAATAAGAATCTAGCAAAAAAAATTTTACCTAACACAATCGATTTGTGAAGATCTTTGGTCAAATGGCTAAATGGCTGCGTACATTGTAAAGATCGGAAATATTATGTTACTGTTCAATCATACGACGGAAAAAAGTTGCCGTGACATTTTCGATTCGATTACAAATTTTCCGATAAAATTCAGTCATACAACTCCAGTTTAAGTAAAACTTTCAAAATACCTCATGATGGGAAATTGTACTTTTAGCCCTTTTAGCATACCTACAGGTAAATGATGACGTGTGAGTGTGACCGTAGTGACCCTTTTTTATTATTATTAAACACACTAACAAAGGTCATGCTGATTATTTTATATTGTGCCAATGACATTTTCCCCAAACAGAACAGTTAATAATTAAAACACATTAAATGACTATAAATACATTTTAATGTTACCTTAGCTATATTTATGTGTAACATGGGGGGGGGAAACGATAATTTACTAAAATTTGCTGCTGGTAAGGTAATTTATGTTCGAATAACACTCAATTACAAAATAACTCAATCGATTTACTGTTTGTTTTTTGTCTCAATGCTATATTAACTTTGCACGTTACAAATTTATACAAATATTCATAATAAATAAATAACCAAAATTTGGAATATTATCCTGTCATTGATCATAATGCATTCATAATTAATAACAATTAACTGGATATCGTGTTTGCTGCTTAATTTAAATAATTTAAGTACATATATCAACTATTTGTCACACTATGTGTGTGTGTGTTTGGGTATGTTTTAATTCAAATTCATTCGAATTTAATAGGGATTGATAGATAGATACATGGGTAGGGTATGTTATCACAAAAAGGGGAGTTGTGTTATGTCCATCAACAAACTATTATCCATTGACAGAGAATGGACATTAATATGTCATTTTAATTAATTTTGATTGATAAGATGTGAAAGTCATTAAAGAAATTTTATTATAATAGATTTATGACTGCTTCTTAGTTAATTGTATATGTATAGCTTTGAATATGGTTAATATATATCTTTATTACTGCTTTCTATAATAAAATGGAGAAGTATTGTATGTAGGCACACACACAAAAAAAAAATGGCTAAATTCTAAATCCACAACCTACAAATAGATTGTGCTAAATCCAAACGAATTTATAGAAAAACGTTAGGATTTTATTTGATATTTACCGATTTGCTTCGATTTACTTACCACGAAATGTATTTTGAATTATACTATAATATAAAACACCTCATTTATTCGTCGATATACTCGTACCTTTATATATCCATATACGTAATAACCGCACAATAATATTTTCTCTTCAAAAAAGAAACAAACATAACGTTTCAAAAAGTTTACTGGGAATCATGCGTTTAAATTCTTTATGTTCGTCATAAAATAGTCGGATAAAACTTTTATGTCCTTTAATATACTTTATATATCCGTATCTGTTCTAAAGGGCTCTTTCATTAGCAAATCTACTAAAAATACTGTTTTACGTTATGGCTTACTCAGCAATAAAACTTTTCCCAACCAAAATACAACAAATAGACGTATAGAGATGGGATATACAAATCCCACCACTAAAAATAGATAAAAAAAAAAAAAAAAAACTAAACCAGGAAAATGTTCGATATTTTTCATATATCCAATTTATGCTCAAAAATTCGATTTTCGCACATAATAGAAAAGATTATTGGTTTTCCATTATGACTTCTCCAAAAATATGTCAGCAGAATTGATACTCTGGCCCGTACAGCGTCCCGTACACTATGCGTGTAGGTACATACTGACATACTTACAAATATATACAAAATCAGACAGACATGGGTTGTATCTATATACGAGTACCTTGGGGTGAATTCGTGTATCATATCAAAAATTAATATATAAATATAAGTAACACACCAGGAAAGGCATCGTATCGATAGTAATTTCATTTTTATTGAAAAAAAAAATATGAAATTGGTGTCCAAGGAAAATTTTTGCTCACACATTGGATTTTTTTTTTCTTCCTTATTTTCTCTTTTATGTATGTATTGATCCCAAGCGAAATAATCGCCAAAGTACTAATATAATTTATGAAGATGATGTTATTGAGTTCATGGATTTTTTTTTTTTTTTTTATTAATCAAATCTGGAAAGCAGTGGCGTAACTTTAGCGCATTCAGTATGTCATTTATAATTTTTAATATATCAGCGTTCTGGTAGGACGAAAATAGAGTAGATTTTTAAAATATTTTTGTTTTACCTATTTTAGTTATTTATGAGAGAAGTCTTCACCATTGTATGATAAGTTAATGACGAGCCAAATTATAATTATATTGTTTTGGAGTTTTTTTTTGGCTATTAATTGGTATTGTGGTTGGAATTCATTTTTCATCTGTAATTTCATTCTTCATCTTATAAGCAAATAATTTCTAAATCAGATTAATCAAGTTTATTTATTATTGTATATTTCATTAAAGAAAGACGAAGACTTTTAGTTCATTATCTGTCGAATAAATGAAAAACAGAATTAAAACATTCTTACGAGAAATATTTACATTGTAACATCCCTGGTTGATGTTTACATTGTTATTTAATATTTGTCTTAAATTAAGCATAAAAATGTATAGTTAATGTAAATTTCCCTGTATTTCTAATCCCGTCCAAATCCATGTTATGTGTTATTTCGATGGTCGTTACGTGTTTCCGTCACACGAAGAGAAGACGATGAAATGGACGAGATAGTAGCAGAGGGATCAGTTCTGTTCCAACGACTGACACGGTCAGTAGTGGTAATACCCACAAATAATTGAAATTAAACACAAATTAACAAGAAGAAGAAGGAAGAAGAATACCACTCAGAAGATCCAAACATATTTATTAGACGATCAACCAAGCAACAATACAACAATTTCTAATATATTCTATACAAGACGAAGGAACTAAGAACTCACATACAACAAGGAAACGAAACCAAGGAATTATTAAAAAGGAAAAAAACAGATAAGTAACATATAATTTACATAGCACGTGCCGACGGATCCCATATCCCATCCTTTAATTTTAAATCAATAATTAATTAAATAAATGTATCAATTTCTTTTGAAGAAAACTTTTGCTTTTTATTCATTTGATCGCTCGTTGAAGTTTTAGTTTTAAGTATTGTAGTGCCCTACAGAGCCAGGGGTATTACAACATTTTTGATTATTGGTACATAATAATTAAAACAGGTTTGTTTAAGGATCGTCGTAGGCCTTAAGCACTTTTGCATACAAACTGTATTTGTAAGCCCTTTCAATTTAATGTCCACGTTATTCAATTATTAATATATTTACAATATTTTTGTATTTTTGTACGTTAACATTTCATAAATAGCATTTTTTAAATATAACCGACTGTTCTAACACCCTCCGTATATGTTGGGTTCATACTCACAGTAAGTAATTGAAACAACAATATTTTCTTGAGTTTATCCTTAAAAATAAAAAAAAAAAAATTATTGGTGCATACTTTCTTGGTTTTTTTAATTAGTATATATTTATTTATCAATAGTATCCAATCTACAGATAAAATTAAGCGAAAAAGATAGCATCGAGACACAGACCGATTTGAAAACAAATTTTTGCTAGCAAGGATCGACAATTATGTATAAAGTGCCTACTACGCCACTGCTTCTAATACATAACTAATATTTGATGTAATGTAAAATGAATAATAAACATAATAAAAAAAGGTCAATTATTAGTTATAGGCTTTTGCAAAGGTCACTACAGACCCGAGTCTACCTACATATCGATGGCTTATATACAATCCCGCTAACTTATTTTTTACCGATTTATTTTTTATTGCATAAAATTGATGTTTATGCAACCCTGCACCGGTAGTAAATTTATCACAAAAAGTTTTTTTTTTAAATTTCGTTTTTTGCAATGTTTGACCATCCACTAACTCAATACGCTATACGAAACATTGAAGTTTTTTTAAAGTTTTTACTGTCTCCTGAGAAGTACATAAAAATGAGGTATCGAGTATTGTATATAAGCCATCGAGATACACCAATTCTGTCGAACAACGCTTACAGAGAGAAAAATGTAAATACCGAATAGCGAATTTTCCTTGTTCTTTTTTTATTTTCATAGGAGAAAAACCGAAAAACAACTGCAATGCACGAGATATTCAAGTTTATTAAAAGTAAAAGCTCACGTGAAAAGCTGCATAAACAAAATGTTGACAGTCACGCTGATGAATTCTTGGAATTGGTCAGATTTCCAAGGAATTTTTACAATCAATATACATACATACAAGGAAGGCTTATAATCCTTAAAATTAAACGACTTACGGAAATAACAGGCTAACCCATAGACTTGGGTAGTTTTGAGATAAATCGATTTAACCCTAAAGCGCAATTTTTTTTTATAACAAAACGTAATTGTTGTGAAAAAATATAAAACTTAAAGAAGTTTTTCCTTTAAAAGTTATAGGTTTTTTTCTTGCTCTGCGGACTCCGTTTTGCGCTTTAGCCCTTTGAGAGCTGGCGGCAACATATGTTCCAATTGACTTTCTGTATGCGTTTTACGCATTTATTTAAATTTTCGACCACAATTATAATTTTTCTATTTTTCCTTAATAAATGTGGAGAATGTAAATCAGTCTTAACTTTCCCGTTAAATATAACAAATGCCATTTTAATTTAGATTTTATGGTGCAATGTCAGACGAAATTAGTATATTTGAAATAGTTAACTCTTAAATGCGTATACATAGTTGCAGAACTACAACATATTTATTTTTCCTTTAAAAATCGTTTTAGGAAGTAGAGAAGTGTGTAAAGGAAAAAATAATGTTGCAGTTTTGCAACTATATGCATTTAAGGGTTAAGTTGGTTTAGTTTATTTGGTTGTATGAATTTTTCCCAAAAATCTTCGTTTTTTTTCTAAATGTTTTGTTTATAATTGCATATGTAAATAGGAAAATGTCTTACAGTAAAGCCAAAATATATCGTCACATAAAACCAAAAACCATAAAATAACTCAGTATCTAGCATCCGGATAAAAAAAAATTTGCCAGATTCGGATTGTACGACCAAAAATTAGCTATAATGAGTGTAAAATTTCAATAAATATAAGACGACAAAAGTTCAGGTCTCAAAAGGTTAAGGTTAAAAAAGATATGTTTTTTAGATATATAAAAATGAAAAATGCAGATAGCCAAATCGTAAAAAACGTCCATTTATAAATAAAATAAGTACATATGTAGACATTATTCAACAATTCAACTTTTTCAACATCAATTCAATTCAATTCTTTTCAATTCAACTACACAGAAAAAAAAACATTTATTTTATCAACAGTGTAAAATTACAAAAATTACAAATACGTATAACTGGGTGGTTAATAATAGTAAAAATTATGGAATGCATATCAATAACAACCATATAACCATAGTGTGGCACGAAAAACATACTTAAACATGTAGAAAAAATTTTAAATTTGAAAAATAAGCCCAGCGGCTGAAATATTATCACCAGCACCAACAGTTTGTCGTGCCACTTTACATACTAATACCGGTGCCAGACATATTTCAACATCTACCACCTTCTCGCCTATTTTAATATTTTCATCCCAACAGGATACTGGATCATCGGCCTTGAAAACAATACGCTTCGGTGCATTTGTATTTTCATTTTGATTTGTTGATGTTGAGAAACTATCATCAAGTATTAGATTCGATGCTTCTGGATTGACCATGTCACTACTGCATACATGACGATGAGCTGTAAGAGCCGCATGCGCTGCAGCACTTTTTATATTTTTCCATTGAGATTCTTTTACCACCAATATCATTTGGTAGGCTAATGTGTGCACATGAATTCGTGTCAACATTCTTCTGTTTGGATTATCGACTCTATTTTTAAAGTACTGACTATTAACGGTCCGAAACACCGATCTCATTTGATTTAGTGCTTGAGCAACGCGCGGATTGGATTCAGAAGCAAATGTTACTTTTCCCTCATGCAGTACCTGATTCAAATTATCAAGTTCTTGCTCGTTCATGCCAATTGAATCCGAAAATGGTATTACATTTTTCAGAAGTAAATGAAGTAATTTTATTTCTACATAGCTTGCCATTTCAAAGTGAACAAGCGTTGAGATTGGTTGTTTGGTTATTTGTTCCTGAACTTTGGCTAAACGTTTTTCGCGAACGCCATCCCCAAATGGATAGCTATCCAGCATTTGTAATCCACTTACAACCAGCAGTCTTGCATTAAAATCGGCTAATCGCTCTTCCAAATATTCCAATGAACTTATTGTTGGATTATGTTGATCGTTGTGTAAAATGTATCGATTTGCACGAGGCGCTGTATATGGGCCCCATTTTTCGTCAGTTTTGTATTCCATTATTAGATGGATGTCATCATAGTTGATTGGATCGCCAGTTAATTGAATTGATTCGGGTAAAGATTTTTGTAATCTGGGAATAAATAATAAATTGTAAACTTTGCTACTTATATTGTAAAGTTTTCTTAAACAATCCAAGACAAGATATTTATGTATTTGAAAATCAGAAATTCATTATCATTAAGACAATACAAATCAATAAATAGACGAAAAATATTATCAATGTTTGCACAATAAATACACAATGACCAAATAATTACCTCTTGGACATTTGAGCGGCCAGCAGTACTTTTGCTCCATCTTTAAGAAATCGCATACCCATCAAAGGCGCATTACCTCCTAAAGCCCATCGAACATCTTTAATCCCTTGGGATTTAGATGATGAAATTAAATTACGAAACAATGTTTGATTTGATGTAAATCGCCTGTGAATCAAATTGATCAACTTAAAACTCTTCAAATACCAAAAGATTACATACTCAGAAGCCGCACCATTTTTAAAATAATAGCCAAAGCTACGTAACAAGTCATTTTCATTGATAATATCACCACCGGCATAATTGATTGTATCGCCTTGGTCCTTTGGTTCGCTATAGTTGAGAAATGTCGTTGCTCGAACATATAAATCACTACAAGATCCATATCCAACGGCAATCCGGGGTGCTTCTGTGTTGCCACTGGAATTTGCATGTTCTAGAGCCATCAGTCCGGTCAGAACGATTGTTAATTTAGTCAAACCTTGTGATGCCCAGTAAGCTTGCAGTATCACAGACAGAAATGCCGTAAAAACTGTACAGGTTGTTATCAATGACATATACTTAACAGTCAACATTTTAATTATATTTTATATCACATACACGTCTTTATGGGCCACTAAACTAGTTTGTGGAATGTTAATTTTGAATAATTATCATTTACATATAAGAAATCCGCAACGTCAATGATTTTTGTGTTTACAAATAATAAAAATATAAATGTCAAAATAACATTATCTGAGGTCACGTGATTTTTTGGGATCAAAAATTGATATCAGGTCGTCCGCAAGAAAAACGTTTTCCTCCATAATATTACGCCACTACACAACACTACATAACAATGTCGTTAGTTTCTTCGTACATGAAGAGTTCAGTGTTGCCCTCTGCCAGTTAATACTCAAAGGAAATTAAGTAGTTTTAAAAGCTTTTTGTACACTTCAAACAAAAAAAAGCAGTATGAAGTTGAATGTTCAAATTTTCCTTCCGGCTGAAACCGGGGCACAAAAAAAAGGATTTTGTCTCTCACCTTTTGGGACCTTTTGTAATGTTTGCAGAAAATGAACTTGAATGAAACTTCAACAACGAATTTTTCATGATGAATGGTAACTTTTTGCCTCATAATAACTTGTTCAAGCGAGAAACAACTTGACTTTACTCTTGTATGAAAAGAAATAAATAAATAATTTTTTCTAGTTTTTTAATTAAATCTATAAATCTGTAATTCTAATTAGTAACTTGAATACTATTCGTTGTTAGCATTGAATACTTAGATTCGGTGAGAGTATCTGATTATGTTATATCAAGTACCCAAATAGTGCACATTACTACTCTCTAAAACTTGTTCAATTGCCGTATATGCAATTTCCTTGTCAATTGGTGTTGTCCTTACTTATTTAAATGCAACGAGAGGATGCATCGTGGATTGCCACAACAATTATATTTGTATGCGCTTTTCAAAATGAATCAAAAACATTCTGAACGGGTCGAGAGACTTAAATTTTTCATAGTAGGCCTCTGATGATGTGCGCAGGACGGGTGGTATTGAAAATTAGCAAAATCCCCCCACCCCTTATAAAACAAAAGTCGTCAAAAAATCCCACCCCTTTTAATTTAAGTAAAGAAATACTTGAAAACTGATAGAACTTAATTGTTGAAATCCAAAAATTGTTTTTAGAGGCTTGTATGTGCTCTGCAATATTGGAAATTTCTTAGATTATAAATTATTTTTTTATACGTAAATCCTTTGATTTTTAACTTCTTGATGTAAAAATAATTCCAAGACGTAATTATTCCGACCAAAATTTGAATCCTTATACATTACTACATTATGTTTTTAAAAAAAGGGTGCCACAAAAAGGAAAATACACATTATGGAAAATAAACTTTTTCGAAATTCATCTAAGTGAGAGAAACTGTCAATTGTATGGTAGGGGTAAGGGAATTTTGTATAGATTAAGTTTTAACGTTAAAAATGGTCGACCCTTATGATGTAACCACATTCTATTCATAATACATAATTAAAAAATGTTATTATTGGTGGGAGAAAACGCTACAAAACTTGTTCACCTTCACTACTAAAACCTTAGTTTTAATAACCAATTTTGGAAACAAAAAATTTTTATTAGTTAGTTGATTCCTAGTTACCATAACATTCAGTATTGCACCTTCCTCTTGTCAGTACCTTCTATGATTGATGCGCAACATAATTTTTCGTAAACATTAATGGAACTTTACCTAAAACTTCTCGGAACCTAGGGTTACCATATTTCATTTCAGCAAAAGAGTATATTTCTTTATAAATCGTAATAAAAAAGAGTACAAAAAGAGTATTGGCCGAAATTGGTTTTATTTTTTTCGTGACGTCTATGAGACTACGTATTCTACACTCTACATCAGTTACTTCAGTTACAAGTTTTACATTACAAAAAAGGCAACGAAAAGAAGAATTTTGATGTTATGTCAAAATAAACTCATTATTGAAAGAAACCGAAAAAAGGTTTGGTAAGGCACATTTCATGTTCAAATTGTATGGATCTTAAGGGGTTAACTTTTTCTAAAAATTTTAATTGGAAAAAATACTGCAAATTTAAAATAATATAAAAATACAAAGTTTAAAACCATATCTTTAGAATTGAGAAAGTTCAAAATTGTGCCACTTTTTAAAACCGCCGAAAGATGTTTGGTTTTTTTCGGTTTCTTTTATCAAAGTTTTTTTCGGTTTCTTTCATCAAAATGATGGGATCAATAATTCTCACGCTTTGCCACTGCAACACAAACAGCAAATTAGCCGAGATAACCATAATTACTTAGAGTCCTATTCATCATATCATTAAATTGGGAAACATCGTACAAATTTCAATATTCAAAACATAATAATCGATAAAACGTTTTTGTGGAGTTTTTAAAAATTTTAAAACAAGAAATTAAAAAATTTAATGACTATCTGCAGAATTTCTAAAAAGAGTTCTATTATAGTATTTCGGAAAAAAATAGTAAAAAAGAGAAGACCCTCAAAAAGAGTATGTCTGGTAACCCTATCGGAACCTAAAAATTAACATTTGTTGTTGCATTTTCTCTACTACTTTAAGGTTTATAAATTCTTTTAAACCAGTCGCGTGAGCAATTATTAGAACTCGTAATTTATTTAATTTCAAAATGGACTACAAGGACTAAGGATTAGTATACTATGTGGAAATAACCAGACATCGTTACAAATGATTTATTATTCTAAGTATTTGTAATCTATTAAACTCTATGCCATTTTATAATATAAATAAATCTATAACAATTGATTATACAAATTAATTAATTAGTTTGTAGGTATTAATCAGACAAACAAACAATTAAATGAAAGCCGCAGTGATATTTATGTTTAACACATGAGGAAATTACATACCGACAAGTACGTGTACGTTATACATATGTATAATGATGAAGATTGCCAAGAAAAAATCGCACAACTATACCAAGTTCAATCCAAGTCAGCAGTGTTAAGGTTTTAAGACGGTGACAATTGATATTCTCTACCAGACCAGTCTAAATCAAGTGTATCGACGGACGCATAAAAATATTCTAAAAATTAATAATTTTTTGTTTTCATTTTGTTTACCTAAATTAATTGTTTTTGTTTTTAATTGTTGTCTATATAGTGATTTATATGTGAATTGACTGTGTAATTGTTCTTTTGGTTATTATTTGTACCCATCGGTAAGTGGTCAATATAAATGTTAGTGATAAGTGATGAAATCCTGTGGATGGTCAGAAAATAATTTCATTCTTTTTTTTATTTTTTTTATTTGTTAAAATTTTTTTATTCTTACGCAATTAAACAGAAGCAATGAACATAAAATGAAGAATTAACAAAATGATTCATTAAAGATGATTTTGAAGACGATTATTGTCGATGACCTTTTTTTATTAATTATTCAAAACAAGCAAAATAGTATGGTTTTATTGGCGTGTAAAAAATGTAGAAAATGAAAACAAAACAAAATCTGTCATTTCACGATGATTTTTGTATTTTGCCAAAAAAAAAATAAAAGTTTCAGTTTGCGAAATAATAGAAATGAATTTGGTTTTTTAGAATCCAGAAATAGTTTCGTCACTCAAATATTTAGAATTTTAATGGTTCCATCAATTATCTATATTTTTTAATTAGTTCCGCTTTTTAAATACGCCGATTATAATATACCCGTATGCGTACTTGTTAATTATTTCCAACTTTATCCGTGTCTATTTTGTCTGTACAGTAAACATAATTGGGTAAATTGAATACAAATGAATAAAAACCCTTGAAATGACATACAATTGATTGCAGCGCCATAACGGTATTTCGTGGAACTTTTTAGTCTATCAATGAAATCTTCATTTTTTTATTCTCTATCATTTTCGTCATAGTCATTTTTTCCGTAATCTAAATACTTTTTGAGTAAATAAATAAAATCCCTAGAAATTTAATAAAATTGATTGTAACGCCATAACGGTAGGTCGTACAACTTTTTGGTCTAGTAATGAAATCTTTATTTTTGTATTCTCTATAATTGTTGTCAGATTCATTTTTTCTACATTTCGACTACCTTTCGAGTATATCAAAATTAGGTGCACACTGTACCACAGCCTCCCCTATTTTTAGTTTGATTTGCTCCAAAAACAATAGATGTCTTTCTCTAGGACTACATAATAAACTGTCAAAATTTTAGCTTTCTAGCTTCAGCCGTTTCGCTAGAATCTTGATCACGGACAGACGGACGAACAGACGAACGGACAAACGGACGGACAAACGGACGGACATGCAAATTTCGACTTAGAATTTCACAAGAAAGATAATGGTGTTGAAATTTTTTTTCTACGATGAGTAATAAGGGGCGTTACAAACTCCGTACCAAAGTTACAATACCCTTGATTAACATCATTAGGGGTATAAATGGGCAGAATATTAGTATTTTCTTCCAACAGAGAAATCTAGTGATCACAACCATAAAGACACTTCTTCCGTAAACTTTGAATTGAAGTGGAGATCCAGTCAATCGGATAGAGGAAACTGTAGCGCACATTTTTCACTTTGAAGGTAACCCTCTAAACCCTTCCCCCTGGCGGCAACCGTTCAAAGAAACTGATTTTTTGCAAAAAATTTGAAATTTTAAAAACTTCATCGCAAATGTGGGACCAAAAGACGAATTTTTACCCATATTTTTTTTTCACTTTTCACAACTTTTCCGCACTATAGCGATGTCGGGAAAAACAATTGCAAAACGCTCCGGCCTAAACATATAATGCAAGATTGTAGGTACATAATAGTAGGTAGAATTTTCTAATTACATTACATTCTTAACTTAATTTAATTATGCAATGTACGAAATTTTAAGTGAATACACGTAAAATTGAGACAAATTTTATTTTTACAAGCTAATGACAAAAATGTATACCAAAAATTAAAACCTGATATTGCAGTTGCATATATATTGCAAAGGTAAATGACATTTTTCTGCTGATACAATCAAAACAACAAGTTTATATGTAATAATTGTGTATACAAATAACACAGGAACGAAAAAGAGCGCTTTTTTCGACAATAAAGATGCGATCAAGGAAAAGAGATTCAAGGTCATTTACGCAATTATCAATTATTATCAAGCTGTAAAGTTTAACATCCGCCGTACGTGCTAAATGACAAAAAAAAAATTTGTTCGCTAGAACTACTTGAACATTATTTTATACTTTTTGGATTGGATTTTAAACAATAAGATTTATTGCTGGAATACATGAGTTTTATTTGTTTAAATAATATTGTTTGTAAACGTGCTAACACGATTTTTATTATCGTCTGATGAGATACCTACATGTTTAGTTTATGGAAATGTAAATAAATTACCTATTAAATGCAATGAAATACATTTATGTAGATAGTAATTAATCTAAATCTAAAAATAGTTAATCAAATCGTTCGAGATCTACAGTACACATTATATAACAATTCGAACATTAGTAATTCATTTTAGATTTTTAATTGTTGTATTTATACCAGCCACAATGCGTAAAATTTTTGACTCGGGTGCATTGATTTTTTTTTTATAAAAATTCTGAAATCAATATTTTCAATTAAGGAGTTAATAAAAATTGACGATGATATACCATTTTAATGTTATAGAGAACAGAATTAACATAAAAACATCGGTCATCATACGATGTGCTTCTATGCCGGCTTATTTCATACCTGTGATGTTTAATAATAAGGTTCATCCATAAGTGTACCTTTTTTTCATTTTGACAGCGATAGGCCCAACAAATTGTAAACTTAACTTCAAACTTTAAAGGCGTTTTTCTCAAAACTCCTTTTTTTATATCAGTGAGCAAGATATTTTGGAAACCGCTGGATCGAATTAGTTAAATTTTTGCATGTATTTCTTAGATACAATAATCTAGTCTTTGATCGTGGAATTTTCCTTTACGGTGCAATGTTATTTTTTTACAGATAAAAAAAGTGCTATTTATGCCAAAAATCAATCTTTTCACTTTGAGCACCCGACATTCCTTTCCCAATTAGTTTTCCGGGATTCCGACCCCGATCAAGGACCAGATTATTGTGTTTAGAAAATAAATGCAAAAATTTATCCAATTCCAGTCGAGCGGTTTCCAAAATATCTTTCCTTAAAAAAAAAACAAAAAACTTCGTATCCAGTGCTATCTTGGGAAATACTTGAAATTTTTATTAAAAAAAATTATCATAACTAGTTTAAAGTGTACTCTTTTAAATAGTATAAACAACTTCCCAAAAGAAACTTTATGTTTGAAATAGAAAAATCACGAAAATGTATGTTTTTTTAGCCTTACATGTAGATTGTAGACGTAACCCCTTAAGAAAGTAATTCTTGTATATCGATTAATATTTTGTTTTTTTTTTACTAAATTTCTACTTTGGCTCATGGGTCGCTAAAAAAGTCATGTGAATAGTCTTTAGTCATATATCACTATTTACTTCTTTATAGAAGCAACCTTTCCATTGCATATTATGAGAATTCGTGACTGATGCGTACATACAATAAACCTGTTCAAAATGCCTATAGAAATATTTCTATTATTCTTCTCTATAAACGACATTTTCAATTATTTAATTATTACGCAATTGTTTTAAATTTAAAAAAAAAATTCTAGTCACCATTCTAGTCAAAAATATATTTCTAATATTGTACAAATTACAAAATATGTAATTAAATGTTTAAAGTGATAATTACAAAATACACAATATATCCTGGATTAAGAATAAATTCCATAAATAATTACTAAATCAACAACATATATTATTGTACGTACCAGAGTGAACATTGAATACATTAATGAAGTTCAAACAAAAACCAAAATGTAAATAAACTACTACTACATCATATACCAAAATTAGTGCCATGTTTACAAGAACAAAGCATGAGTACGTGATGCGGGTACTACGTCTAACTAAAATACAAATCGTATATTGTAGACACCACAAATTCAACATCGATACATACCCAATTAAAGAAAAATCATTTCCGATAATCCGACAAAATTTTCGCACCTCTAAAACGGATGATCGGTTTTGTTTTATGCAAATATGTCTATGCGTAACAATTTCTCATCCACTAGTCATTTTAATGGTCAGGTAGTAAGTACATAATTACTATGTAGGTAGGCACAACAAAAAAAATAATACAAATTCACAAACCATTCATTAATTGGTATATTCAATGTCATTGTCTGTGCGGTCTATACGCTAAATAGATCTTAAAGAAATAAAAAATTAGCCAAAACAAATTGTTATGACAGACAAATTTTATATCGATGTGATTATCGCACTTGTTAACAATTTTATTACCCATGATGGTCATTGACTTTGTGTATATACCTCTGGTCTTGTGGCATTGCATATATACACAAATATGTAAGTAGGTATAAGTGAATTTATTAACTATTGATTATAGAATAGAAGTCATTGTTAAGGTCAAAGAGACTACACATGATGGCATTTTTTGCCGTGTCTATATTGAGAAACTTAATTTTTAAAGTACAAAATAATTGAACAGTAGGTAATTAGGTATATGGAAAATCTAAACAAAATTCATTTCATTGACCTGATATAAATTTGCTCAATTAAAAACAGATATTTATGTAGATTCCCTTAATTTTTTTTTAAGATTGTGGTAACTTGTTTCCACCTTTGCGGAATACAATAAGAATGTAAAGAAAGAAAATGACTTTTGTCTGAATTTTAATCCATGAAAATGCGCCTTTAATTACAATATTATATGAAGTTAGGCTCACCATAGATGTGTAATTTGATTCTAATACACTACCTACTTCTCAGTAAATTTTGCAAAATACCTTCATATAGTACTTACTACGAGAAAGGGCTGCAAAGTAAACCTACGGGGCTTCCACACAATACTACCGCTCCCTTTATTTTTCAAACCTTTTCCCAACGTTCTCCACCCTTCGCCCCCTTTTTCCCCCCCCCCCCCCTTCCCCCCCCCCCCCCCCCTTTCCCCCCCCCCCCCCCCCCCCCTCCCCCCCCCCCCCCCCCCTTTCCCCCCCCCCCCCCCCCCTCCCCCCCCCCCCCCCCCCCCCCCCCCCCCCCCCCC
>JANSTT010021040.1:0-45838 GCA_026745375.1 Platyura marginata | reverse complement strand
CAAAGTACTAAAACACCTGTGAATATTTAAGAAAAATGTTTTAAAACCTTTAACATTTCCTTTGTCCGAATATTAAATTAATATTAATATTAAAGCGCTAATTTGGTGCATAAATTATTGTTTTTGAATTTTTCATTGCTTCCGAATAAATTTAAATTTTTTTTTTTTTTATTTTATTGGTAATATACATATAAAAAATATAGAGAAAAAAAAACTTTAAAAATATTGTTTTTTTGTCAAATTTCTTGGGTTTTTTCTTACATTATACCTTGTCCGAATATTAAAGTTTTTAACTGTACCTACGAAATACAAAAAATAAATACCTGATAAAGATCTACCGAAATAGGTAATATTGCTTTTTATCACCTTATAATTAAACCCTAATGTATATGGGAAAAAATCGTTACATTGCGGTTTATTGCACTGCACCCAATGTGCAACAATAACATATCATAATTGTATTGTAAATAATATTATAACAATGCAATAAAGGATGCAAAGTATTTTGCCCATGTATAATTAAAATATAATAAACCTAAAATTTAACATTTAAGTGGTATTTGTAACATTGTGCGGCGAAGGTATCAGTGAACGTAGTTTTATAGTTGATAATATTGAGCGGGAACATTTTAAATTTCAACATTATTTGCGATTGTCGAACCCTAATCTAAACAATCCAGTTAATTAATTTGTACTAAACTAATTGAAATTTCACTGAAAGAGGTTTTTGCGGAAATTTTTATACGAAGTTATGGGCATTGTACGATAATTCGTTAAATGAAGGAATTTAACGTTTTCATCAAAACCTCCCCCAAAAATATCTCCATAAATAAAGATAAAGATGCTAGACACTTTTTTTTTAATAAAGAAATGGAGTCTCTGGTCAAATCATTTAAAGCGCGAACAAAATTTAGTTGATGCCAAATAATTTGGTTAAATATAATTTTGGAAATTCCTACTGATGTTCGATTGAAACATACATGCGTGGCCTCTTGCTGATACCGGGATCATCATTCAGAACTTATCGCTTGTTTATTCATTGTTGAAATACCCAATAATTTGGTTTAATATAATTTTGGCCATTCCTACTGTGCGATTTAAACGTATATGCATGACCTCTCGCTGATACCGGGATGCCCTTTCAGAACTTATCGCTTGTTTATCAACATTTTAGACCGAATTTATATATAAAAATAAATTCAAATTATTTAGTTAGAAGTAGACCGTACAGTCAGTCGTACACACAAATAGTCCTTTTGAAATCATTAAAAAATGGTCAAAATACAAATTATTGGTTTCGCACTTGTGATAATTTTGTGCCAGTTTAAAATAAAATCAGTAAATTCAGCAGACTGTTCTATTGAGAAAACATGGAATGAATCAGTGGATATTGTTACGTGCAAAAATATTACATCATTGGAGGAACTGGCCGAAGAAATACAACCTAGTTGGAGACACTTGGCTGTTATCAATACACCAAATTCATCATTCACAATTGGAGGTAACATTTTGAAATGCTGAATTGCGAAAGATTTTCCATTATTTTTTCCGAAAGATTAGATCTATGGGAAGATGAAAGAATCATGGAACATCCTGAAAAAGTTTCTGCAAACATCTTTTTCATTGGCCAATTAAACGTTTTGGTTTTTTTTCAGAGTATGAAAGCCCTTTTTTAAACTTAATTATTGAACTTGATCTGTCTGAAGCTGGCGATCTTGTACTGCTTGATTATGGATTTATCAAATTTACTGGTTTGCTTACAATAAATTTATCGGGAACAAAAATCGATACAATAGAAGCGAATTGGTTTGCTCTAATAAATAACATTGAGAACTTCGTTGGAAGCAAAAATCAAGTTAAATCATTACATCGAAAACAGTTCACTACACTGACCGAACTATTTCACCTAGATTTATCGCATAATGAAATTCAATTTATTGCAAACGATGCCTTTGATGATCTAACGAAATTGCAAAATCTATGCTTAGAGTCGAATCAGTTATCACACTTTGGTATTAATGGAAAATTGAAGAATTTGCAGTCTTTGAACTTGAGCAACAATTCCCTGGAGGATGTAAGATTCTTAATATTGTAATTATACATAAAATGGCTTTTCAGTAAACGTTTTGCTTACAGGTTTTATCATTTGATCTAGATAATTATTTAGCTAACAATAGATTGAAACTTATAACGATATATGAGCTCGACCTTTCTAACAATAACATTGATCTTTTAATGGATAACGTATTTTTAGAATTCGAATATCTCATTAAGTTAGATTTATCGAGAAATGCCATAACGGAATTGAATGAGCTTTCGTTCTTAGGATTGAAATTGTTATTAAAACTGGATCTTCATGATAATGACCTGTTGAACATCCAACCAGGATCGTTTAAGGATCTGGTAAAACTTCGAGAATTGGATTTGTCGGGAAATAGCTTGAAAACATTTAATGGAGAAATTTTTGGACAATCCGCTTACAGTTTAAGACATTTGGTATTGAATTCGAATTATTTAAACGTCCTCCAATCAAATGCATTTTCAAACACACCAGATTTGGAAGAATTAAGTATTTCAAATAATGCGATAATTTATCTCAATGCTGACACATTTCTGCCATTAACGAAATTAACGAAGCTGGATTTTAGCCACAACCTAATTAGAGAACTACCGGAATCAATATTCGATACAATGCCTCAGCTACAGGAATTGCTATTTGATCACAATAAAATCACATTTTTCCCAAATACTACACAAAATTTCTTGCAACAATTGGAGAAGGTGTCCATGGAAGGAAATCCATGGCAATGTCATTGTCTACATGATTTTCTCAAATATTTGACTATCCATCGAATTAATTTCATAACGAGTACGAATCCTTTTTTTAAAGGGAAAAAACCGATGTGTGTCGTAACAACATTTAGAGAATGCGTGAAGAATACGTTTTTGGTTAAACGTCATCATATTGTGGATATTTATAATCAGCCTGAATTGCAGTGTTCTTAAATAAAAATTGATTAAAATAAAGATTAGTAATACACAGGACTGTATCCAGTATCTAAATAACAAGTACCTAGTCAACATGTAGTCTTTAGTATTTAACAAACAAAAAATATTGAATAAATAAGAGAAACTCAAAAGTTTGTCTTTTATTTTGGATGCATTTCAGGTAACGATCAACAAGATTTTTTAATTAAGGAACAGTCCAGGTAAAGATCTTCAAGATGCAGCTTTATAGATGCATCAATTCCAAAGATTTGTTAACGATTAATCATAGATATGATTGCTAGAGAAATACACCCCCCTTATATTTAGATATTGTATCCGTAAAAGTAAAAAATATTTCAAATGGAAAGGGGGAAGGGAGAAGAAAGTTTAGAAGTAGATATTAAAAAAAAAGTTTCGTTACTCGGTGGTGGTGGTGGTAGTAGCAGAGCAGTAGAGATTATTACTCAACTTAATTTTGAGAGCCGCCCCTATTTGCTATTTATCTTTATTGATCAACAAAAAATTACTGTAATGTTTATGGACGGGGGGGACGGGAGACTACTTAAGTCAGCAATATCCACTCACCCTCTTACATTCTCTATTCTATATCTATTTGTATTATTGTTGGGGGCTGTATAGGGTAAATAATATACCGAACGGGTATACTACGGTAATCTACTCCGCATTATAGTGAAGTATAAAGTTTTGTTTACATTGCGGAAATGGAATAATGCGCGACTTTAACGAAGTTCTTTTCTTTTTATTTTTATTGTTATGCAAGTTCAGTGTTTTTATGAACAAATTACATTTAATGGAAGCTATTTTTTTAGTGCCACCAAAAAAAATATCGATCCAACAATATCTCCACTACACACATTCAAACAAAAAGAAAACTTTCTCTCTATCTCTCTCTTTCTCTCACTTTATAGAAAACTTCCAAAAAGCATGAAAAAATAGATTTTCTTTTGAATAAATTAATTTGTATCGCGGTTGATTTGGGACAGAGTTGGGGGGAGTGGGATGGTGGAGGTTTGGGGTGGATAAATAGTAAAACAACATAGATATTGAGGGTATATTAGGAGTTTTATTGGCGTATAAAGTAGTACAAGAATATAATATACAGGTAGATAAAATTAAATTTATATTCTGACAGTTTTGTGTTATTAGATTTATGTTTCAGGTAAATAGTGGGTTAAAACTATGTACGATATAAATATAACGAGTCATCGCGATAAAAAGAAACCCCCTCTGCCCCCCAACTACAACGTAGATGCTAACATATTTCGATATTTTTTAATATTTTTATTACTTATTATTACGACAGTGGCAGCTCGTGCAAAAAAAAACTTAGGTCGTTTTGGAATAAAATGAAAAACAAAATTGGGGGGGGGAGGTGGGTTGACCGTTTTTTTGTTGTTGAAAAAGTGACACAATTTTGAACTTTCCTAATATTACAAATATAATTTTAAAGTTCCAACATTTTCGGGCAAACCAAATTTTTGAAAAAACTTAACCCTTTAAGGTTCACTCATTTTGAACATGAAAGGGTTACAAACAAAAAAAATAAAAATTCAACTACATTTGTGCAGGGAGGTATTCTTTATGGTTTTAGTGCATTAACATATTTTTAAAAGTTAACCCTTTAATGGCACTGTTTGGACCATAATGGGTTAACATGATGGAAAAAAATGAAAAATTTACGAAAATATTTACAATTAAATTCTAAGACAGGTGAATAGCCTTCTGCAAATTTTTGGTTAACCCTTTAATATTGAAATTGTATAGGCCTTAAAGGGTTAACTTTTTCCAAAAATTTTATTTGACAAAAAATGGTGTAGATTTAAAATAATATAAAAATACAAAGTTTCAAAATCACATCTTTAGTAATAAGAAGGTTGAGTTAAACTCTACATACATAAAGATATGAGTGGGGAGGGAAAACAATTCAGGCTATTTTTACTAAGTTATTTAAGTACAAGAATAATTTTGGAATGTCATATAAATTGGATCAATACAGATTTTTTGCACATCATCTCTAGATGGTTTTTGTGTTTAGTGCACCGCCATTTTAGTCAGAATAAAACTCTAGCTCATTATTTTGGAGTGCATTTCTGTAAATCCAATTTTGTACTTCTTCAGTTACATTTGAAGAGAATTCGTGCCTGGTCTGTTGCGCGAGTATAAAATGAATGAAAGAGACATTCCGTTGGATGAATTTGTGTCTCACAACAACTCTGCTTGTCTTAATTTTTTTGATGAAAAAATGACCTTATGGGACAATTCGAAGATAATTTGCACTCAAATTTATTAGAAAATATTTTCCGGAAAATGAGAAGAGTTCTCTAAATGTAATAGGTAAGTTCTGCTATTGAAGAGGGTAAAAAAAAATGTCAGCAACGTGTTTCCCATATCCAACCCAAAAGTTTGTTTGGAAAGTTTATTGTCCTTTTTCGCTCTTTTCCATTTTGCGTTTTGTTGTTTTTTTCAAAGAAAATTTTAATAGAATAAATTTAATGGCATCATTAAAACCATAGTTTTGTGTCGGTGCCCTTCGTGGTCCTTTTTAATACCCGTACGACGTTAATCAAAACGAGTATTATAATTTTGGTACGGAATTTGTAATGCCCCTGAATATTCATCGGTTTTTTTATTTACTGGAAAAATGAACATAACAAAAATTATAGAGATTAATAAAATTAACATTTCATTCATAGACCAAAAAGTTCCGCTACCTACCGTTATGGCGCTGCAATCAATTTTATACTATTTATAGGATTTTTAATCATTTACTCGAAATATATTTGGATTTGAGAAAAATGAACATAACAAAAATTAAAGAAAATAATAAAATTAACATTTCATTCATAGACCAAAAAGTTCTACGATCTACCGTTATGGCGTTGCAATCAAATTCATATCATTTCTAGGGTTTTTATTGCTTCCTTACTGATTTGTCAACAAAAAAACACCAATTCATGAATCGACATCTTTAAATATGCCATTTTGTCGCCATCCACAAATTGCTATATAAACAGAAAGACGCATCCGATACAATAAATAAATATCGCTTTTCATTTATCGCGGTGTAATGTTGCTTGGGGGGATGGGGTTGATTAATAAATTGACATTCTGTTTAACGATCCTATGTCGGCTACATGTAAACAGTACATATATTATGTAATTCACCTACATAATAAATTTACTTGGTAACACGCAGTCCATATATTGCTGTTCATTCAACTTCAACTACACTTTAACTCTTTCAAATATTTATATTTAGACTTTTACTATCGAAAACAACAACAATAATTTGAACAAACATCATCATCATCATCATATAACAATAAAAATATTTACAAACAAAAAAAAAAACTGAGGAGAATTGAGGAAAATTGTGGAAAAACTAAAAACAATTATTCATAGTACACGGCATATAGAGCGGCAACGGCAAACACATTGCTGGTATCATACACGTAAAAAGCAAATCCATCCTTTTGCATGTCCCACAGGCATCTGAACATATCACAAAAGCTTTGCATGTACCGTTCACCAATCGTTACCACGCACACTAATTTATATCTATAAAACATAAACAGATTAAAGAAGAAAAAAAAGCCCTTCTTATTGTTGTTGTTGTTGTTATTATCATTATTGTTTTATTGGATAATCAAATTTAATCAAAAATTGACTCCTTAAATAGAATGGCTTGTTACTGACTTACCTATCAAAATTAAGATCCTTCACCTGATTCATTATATCAATACTGAGACTTTTCGATAGGGACTCCGCTTCCTTTGGTTGATAAACAAACGTTTCCATTGTTGTGTCGACAATCACTTTGATTAGCTGTTCGCATTGTTCTCGATTGTACGGATATTTCGATTCAAGTCTATATGTGGGAAGGACACGCTTCGCTGGCTAAACAAAACGGTTAGACAATAAATTTTTTCGCAAATTATTATTTTTTTGTTTTTTTTTCTTCAATACCAACCGGAAATGAAAATATCAAAAAAAGAAAAAAAAGAAAATTTATTTTTTGTTTACTTGTGGTGTTGCTGACATGACTGTCACGACCGACACACTCCACTATATACAATCGTAGAGAGGTACTCAAACAGACTGAAATTCATTCAACATGAATTTTCCGTTTTTGTGCCCCGTTTGTGAAAATTTGTGACCTTGTGTGAGGAGAGCTGTGGAATTTTTTTTGCACGAAATGGATTAGTAATTTTCTAAGGATTTTATATAATGAGGAAAATGCGGAAAAAAAAGAATGTTTGGTTGTTAGAAATTAGTAATTAATGAAATGGAAATTCTTTGAAAATAAATTTACTCATTAGGGTGGTACACTCAATGGAATATTTTTTTTGAAGATTTCGAAATTCTAAGAGGGCCCATTTTTTGTCTTTTTTATCCCGAAAAACATTTGTTCTACGACTTTTTGATTTTTGTCAATTTCTTCGCAAAAATTTAGGATCTTTGGGGCAGATGAAGTTGAAAATGGACAAAAATCAAAAAGTTGTAGAACAAATGTTTTTCGGAATAAACAAAGACAAAAAATTTGGTCCCCCCTCCTTAGAATTTGATAGAATAAAATTTTTAAAAAACGAACCACTCCTCTACTCAAGGGATGAGACCTCGGAAAAAGTCAAATATCTTGGTAATGATTCATTATCAAGCTGTTTTTCGATTCACGAGGGGCATAGACCATCCATAAAAAGACGCCATCGCATTCTGTGCGTTGCTAAAACTTTCACTTCTGTCCATTCTTTTTTTTTAGCACCGATCTCAGGCAATCCGACGACATCGGTATTATATGCATCAGCCATTTGTCCTGTCTGTATCACCAAATATGGTATAAAAACACTAAAAATGTTTGAGACATTTTTGCAGATATTTACGAAGTGAGGAGGTCTGAAGATAGTTCCAGCTATGAAAAATTGCTAGCACCAACCACTGGCAATCCGATCCGGGATGAAAAATTCGACATTTAATCAAAAATGACTGAAAGAGAGCAAAACAACGATTTTACTGGTACGATTTAAGCATCGACGTACGTATTTATTGTTAAGCCATTAAAAATTTAAAAATTCCTTAAAAAATCCATTTAGATTTAGTGCCGCCTCTAAGCGCCTAAAAAATGTATTCGACTTTGAGAGATTTTTCGGTAATCCTTTCAAATTTGCCGGTACGATTTAAGCATCGACGTACGTATTTATTGTTAGGCCATTAAAAATTCAAAGATGGTGTCATATCAAATCAAAATCCGGCTAAATAAATCTGTCATTTTGTTTAAATAAATTATTCTTTTGTATTAATTATAAACAAATATTTATAAATTTGAGAGAAGACTATTCGACTATACTCAAATAGCAGTGTATTTGGTAGTCGGAGATGTTAGACAAAGCCATCTATATAAAACATTTTTAATCTAAAACCACAATATTCCATACAAATGAAAAATATGCAAATAATTGTTGTCGTTCGCTATTCAAACCAATACAGAACGCCATTTCCAATGTTAATTTTACCATCTCTCTCTCTTTAAATTTAATATAAAATAAAATAAACTATGAGAGTGTGGCAATGGTGGTTTTTTGTTTTTGTTGTTGTTTTTTTTTTTTCTTCTTCTTCTTCTTTACAGTGGGATTACACCACTTTGCAACTGTTGTTTGGATATTTTGTTTGATAGTTTTGAGTTGCTATTCGTTACGTTAACTTCAACTTTGAATTTCGAGCGCCCGCGTGTCTGTCAAATAACGGAAAGTGTATTTCGAGGTGTATAGTTGAGTTATTTTTTTGTTTGTTTGTTAATCGAGCCGGACAGTATGACGCGTTGATGTGGTATTGTCCATTGTATTAGTTTGTGTATAGTTCGGAAAAAAATCTCTGCATGCGGATCAAAAAAAGAAAAGAAAAAGTGAATGTGTTTTTTTTGTGGCGCCGGATAATTTCCACTTTTCATTTTTCGTTTATGCAACAGTGACAAAATTTGGATATATTACAACAATTGAGGCTGATTTTTCATTTTTATTAAAATAAAAAGGTATGGTACCCCATCAATGTTGTGTTATTTATAATATAGGAGGTATTGGTCATTGCACTCATGCTAAACTGCCATTAAAAGTGTACAGTGCACAATATCTCTGTCTAAAATCATAAAATAAAAAAAAAATTATAATTATAAAACTGCATGCTATTGTTATATGTACTAGGCTTTGGCGGGGTGGGGGGCTATTTAATATTTAATTACATTGCTGACTAAATTTTTAAATTTTAATATCCAATGACCTTTTGGAATGGAATGCGAACACTGAAACTGAACACGAATATATCGGAACAGGTATTTCTCATTATAAAAGGTTGATATGGGAGTTTATTCGTATACCCGCTTAACGTACACTCTCTGCTACTTTTTTCGTATTCGATTACAAGGTAAAATTATTATTAGTCTGCAATGGATATCTTATACCTCAATAATAATAATAATAAATAATAATAATACCAACAACAACAACAACAAAACAGTCAATATAACACAAACAAACAAAAAAAAAATTGTTAGTATTGGAACGTGTGGACAAATTACAAATTAAAATCAAAAATTATAAATATGAAATTCCAATTCGATATGGTAATAGTCCGTGGTCACTGGTCAAATACGATTGATTACAGTTACGGAAGTTTATTTTTAATTGAATTGGGGACACTATAACACATTCCCAAATTTGCATTTATCTAACGACTTAAAAGACTAGATTTTTTTTTTGTAGATTTTTTCCACCATCAGCTATTTTGCTGGCCAAGTAATATGGTGGGTTTAGACGGTGGTTTTTTTTTCTTGACAAATTGTCCATCCAAAAATTCAGTTTGATTAGAAAAATTTCTAGACAATCTCAGATCAAAATAAAACGTTTTAAGACATAAGTTTACATTCACATTATTAATATACTTGGGATTGCATGACCTCAAAATGCAAGGATATTTATTGCGCATGATTATTCCATTTATGTCCGATGGTTAAGCTAACAGTACAGTAAAGTTAAGTTAATCGGACATCTTTTCAAGGTTTGCACGTGAAAGTGACCAAAAAAAATCTATTTACATTTGTATAAGTAAGATCAAGGAATATTTATGTGCGTGTCGATGGCAGAAAGTTTAAAAGAGTTTTTATCCTGTTGTGTATGTGGCAACCCTATCATGTTAGATTTCTCTCTATATTGACCTCTATTGTCGGAACAGGGGTAAAATATAAGTTTCAAATAGTGCTTCGAAATAAAGATGGTCACAAGAATAATAATTTCCTATCATCAGTTTTCTAACTGGTTCCCAGTGGTTATTTTAAGATATTTATTCCATCCTTATGCTTACCACCTTAGGGGATTGAAGTTAGTTTTTGTCTTACTTTTTTGGGTGAAGGTTGGTTTTGAGAACTAAAAATTTATGTCGATAAATATTTTTACTATACCTTCATCATCATCATCTTTTTCCTTACTCCGCGCAAAAGCATAGGTCATCCACAAAATAACGCCATCTTATCTTCTTTTGTGCCAGAACCTTCACGTTATTCCACACCTTCTAGTATGGTTCTGCGTCACGTATTCTTTGACTTCCTGGCGGATATCAGTCTAGAGAAGATTTCCCGATGTCACCTGTGGGTCTTCTCAGGGTATGGTCAATTCAATTCCAGTTCAGGCCAATATATTCGTAGGATGCACCTCAAACATTTATGTTAACAAAAACTTGAATACGTGGTTCAATTGCGTTTGTCACCTTCCAGGTTTCAAATAGCCCCGTAGAGGGGTGGACAATACTAAATTAAATTTTTTGTTGAGAGGCTGATGATGATTACGACGTTTGCCACAAATTATCACAATTACGATAATTCCGATAATTGACGATAGCAAAATTAAGATAAATTACCAGAACGACAATTCCAACAACAATTACGATGGTTATTATGATGTTCTTATTACCTATTTAATATAAAAATTAGCGACTTGTGACTAACAACACAATTATGCCATCCATACTTTTTGTTGAATCAAGAATAAGACCAAATACCACTTGAAGAACACTCTAATGCACACAAATAATAAACAAATTATGACCAATCTTTCGAAATGTAAGTGTTTATTTATTCACTTATGTACTTACAAAAGATTAGAATGTCTGTCATGCGCACTAAAGTTATATCAATATGTATATTACAGCATAGAAAATTAACAAATACCTAGATTTATGTAAATGTAAATAAATAGCGCGCATACCATAATGTAGTTCGTCACTTTTCTTTTTTTTTTTTTGTGGTTTAAAATACAATTACGACGATGTAATTTCTGAACGCACTACGTACTCTTAACTTAATACTAGAGTAAGGTATCCCCTCACCTATATATAGAGAATTTATTGTGCAAGGTTTCGGTTACGGCATTTTAAACAGCGGGGACCCAATTTATGTCTCTTGAGGAAATGCATTAATCGTGCGTGTACTTAAATTACTAGTAGACTCATATTAATTAATTAATTTATTACAAATTATAATTTTGTACTAGAATAATATTATTATAATGTTTATAGCGCGTAAAATTATAATTGGAATTTGTCCGATTAGATTTAGTATTCATTAAAGTGTGGCGTGCACCTTGAATTTTAATGAAATTTAGATGATAATTTGAGTTTGTCATAATTAATTTTTTTATTTTTTTTTATGTAGCACCTAATTAATTATTAACTATGTCACTGAGAAAATTAAATTTCATTTATTGTTGTTGTTTTTTTGGTCGGAGAATAAAATTAACACATCGTGGCACAATTAATGCTCAAGAAATCTCCCCCCCCCCCTCTCTGATACACTGGAAAAGGTTCCATATTTCTACTGACACATACATAACTTTGAAAAATGTAAAAAATCAGAAGTGGGTATACCTCAGAGTTGATGGATTAGTGGAAATTTGTATTATTTAGTACGTGTCCGACACTATTATTTTTGTGACAGAATCCACTCCGAAAAATACATTTTCGACATTTCCAACCATTCATTGGGGCTAATTATGAATAGAGTGAGAAGTCTCAGTCTGGTCTATGACCAAAATACATGAACACTAACTCGGCCAACCATTGAGTGAAGGATTGTTCGGATCCAATTCGAGAACCTGATGGCAGTATGGAGAATCTGCTACAATCATGAATTGAAGGCAATGTACAAGAAGCCGGATATTCCTAAGTTCATAAAGATTGTATTGACCTTGAATTCACCAGGATAGATCCTAACAGAGTTTCGTTGAAGCTAATGTTGGAAGAAGAACACTTACAATCGCTAATTGAAGTGTTGAGGCGCTGGACCGAACTAACTGGAGGCAAAAAATGGATGACTCGCCAAGATCTACAACGGATTGTGTGTGTGTGGAAGAAGAGGAAGAACCGGTTCGAAATAAGTGTTAATTTTATTTATTTCTATCTTCTGTAAAACCATCTAAGCAGCCATTAATCTACTTTAAGCCTATAAATATTTAGGGATGTTAATTTTTCTGTAGGTATTAGAATTTATTCGGAATTGTAATAAATAGATAAATATTTTGTTATTAAATTGCTTCTAATCTGACTTAGTGACTAACTATAAGAAAGTTCTCTGTTAATTGTCGATATATATTCAATAAATATTTAAAATAAAACGGAAAATAGTTACCAAACATACTACCTCTGCCTACAGCAACATTGTATCGTTAATTGTATCGTTATACAGCTATACAGACGAATTACATCGTTGTCCGACTTTCAATTGTCCATGTATAGAAAACAAGTAGGCACAATGTAGTACATAAAATAGTGTAATAGTGTAACATACCGAATAATTGAAATCGCACAGACCGTCTGTTGGTGGTAATAATTTTATTAATATTTACCGTTTGCTGGTAGAGAAAATATAAACAAATAATCAAATAAAGTGTGTCAACTAAGAGTGAAAATCTATTTATTCGTGATGTTACAATTTTCACAAAACACGTGGTTATACAATACATACATACATACATACATATAAACATACAAAATAAATATTTACAAAACTAACTGGTCGAAATATTTACCGGTAATGTTTGTAAGATACGAAGAAAGTTAATAATTCATTTGTCGGAGTTTCTTTTTTTTTTTTTAATTTAATTAATTTACATGACTCAACATAAAAAAAATATTCATTAAGATCTAAGTAAGATGTTAATTATTTTACATTTACATAGATATGAGAGTATATGGCCCTCGACATTTCCTTCAAACGCAACCATCTCGTATAGTTCTGCAGTGGCGCAACAGCCATATAACTCATATTAAACGATGTATGGTATTTCTGAAAATGCTATAGATTGCCATTTTTACCCTAAAGCTAAGAGTACACGGACTGTTAAAACCGACAGTTAAGTGTCAGTCTGACGTCATTTGATGGTCAGAGGCCCGTCACAAAGCCGACAGTTCGTGTAATCGGCAAACTTATGACACTGACAAACCATTGCCAGTCGGTTTGTCAGTCAAAATTCGGACTGTCGACCAAATTTGTCAGTTTTGTGACAAAACTGACAGTCCGTGTACTCACCAAATATTTTTCATTTGAGCGACTGTCGACTATCAGCGTTTGCCAGTTTTTTTCGTGACAGTCAACTGTCGGTTTTAACAGTCCGTGTACTCTTAGCATAATGCCTAATCCTATGAACAAAATCTAGACTTATAATTATGCCTATATCCTGATCTATTTAATCTGTGTGCCAGTGCTGTCGTTTTACAATTTGTCAGGAGCAGTAGAATTTTACTAAATATATTTTACTAAATGTATTTTAGATATTTTCGGTGTAAAAGTTGCTGAAGAGTCTTTCTCAACAAATTCTAAGTCGAAAATAGATTTTTGTTTTTCAAAGTTTATCATTTTGAAGTCCAAATTTTATCAAATTATTGTTAACACATTTTATTAAAATCGAAGTATAATGACTAGTCAGAATAATATAGTAGTGTGACATATAGTAAAAAGGAGTAAAATTAGTCCATTTAGTGTAAAATGACAGGACTGAACGTACATAATTGATCTATAATCCCTTTGCACTCCATAGGCACCGCTACACAACTATTTGCTATCAGTGCACTATATCCGTAGGCGCTACTATAGCGTCATTATTTGCTATCAGTGCACTAAAATCCGTAGGCACCGCTATTGCGCCACTGTTTATTCTAAGTAAAAACCTAAAACAGTTACAAAGTGTAGTTTGCGTTTAATCATTAGCAGATTCTCCAATCAAAACACTCGGAGTGCAATATTCTTTTTGATTCTGTTAAGAATTGAAAACAAAACAAAAATGATCGATAAGGTCATATTCATATTCTTTCTTTCATTCGGATTGAGATTTAGGTCAAATGTTTAGTTCTATTGTTCTCACATCTAAACGGTGCTAATCTCTCTAGATTTTAGGGAATTATTAATTGCTGAGACATTTTTGTTATGGAATTTTAAATTGGCTACCTTTTACTCCTTCTTTTATAAAAGATTTGTTTTCTTCAAAACCGGAATGGAAAGGAACATTCGATTGGTGATTGTCTTCAAACAACTAACTGAAGCTTTTGATTTACGAAGAAAATTACAAATATTTTTTCCTTTTTATTATTATTCCATTTTCTATTGCCAATCTGTTAAAATTTTAAATTTATAAAAGTGGCCATTTTTCTTTTTTTAATTTAAATTCCAGAAATTTCCAGGCACATTATTTATTTTAAATAAATTTTTTTCTTCCAATATATCTCAAATGTGTATAGATACCATAAATGGTAGTGCGCAACCAATTTTTATCAACGAGAAAAATCAGCAAAATAAATATTAAATGTTATGAGAAGAAAAAGAATAATAAATAAATGACCACCATTAAATACAATATGGCGGGGGAGGGGAAGATCCGGTATTATAATAGTAGGTAGTGGAGTAGTAAAAATATTTTAAATTTTAAACAAAAATCTTGTTATATCTAAATTTAGAGACACTTCCTGACTAGTGGTGAATGTTACACAATGACAATGACGATACCAATTTCGAAACAGGTTTCAATAATGATTTTCGATAAAAACATTCATTGTAACCTCTCTGGAAACGATACGGTAATAAAACAAAAATACATAAATATTTAAATAATAAACGTGTTTTTCCAGTTTTTACCATTTGATTTGTCATTGCAACATCGTGAACAATACAATCATAATGTGAACCCATAATTAGAACAGGTATGAATCAGCAACCTTAACCGCAATTACAATTCTATATTAAATATTGTGTGATGGGTTTTTTTTCCGGATTTATGATGAATGCCGAATTCATATTGAAGAATGTGAATCATATTTAGTATGGGGCACTTTTAGAACGATAAGAATCTTCATATCAATCTTCTTGGCAGCAAAAAGATAAACAAAAATATTCGTTTGACTGTAATTTTATTGCGCCGGTTATTCATTAGTCATTAAGACTGTCGATAAGACTATGCTTGGGGCGCTTTCAAAATTCGTCTACCATTTCAATTAATTAGGGCAATATTATAACACTTCCAAGAAATAACCAAAGATCCAAAATTAGTAGTATTGGGAAAATGTCACTGGCTGATTGTTTTGGTAGGGTTACAACAACATAAAACAAATGTAGAATTTTAGACATTTTTAATTTTAATTTTAATTAAATTTAACTTTAACAGTCAGAATTCTGAAAAATAAAATGTCAAACATATGGACAATGGCTGATGAGATCAATCTGAGGGTAATTGAGAGGAAAATTTGGCCGTAAAAGATTGCAAAACGGATAAAAGGAAGAACAATGAAATAAATTAATAGAGGGAAAGAATATTGTTCGCTTCATCATGGCGCAGTCGAGGCTGGTCACGTAACCAGAATGAGTGAGAAGAGAACACAATAAAGAGTCAAACCTTAAAAGAACAAGAGGTAGACCGAGAATGAGGTGGCTTGATAACATTGAGAATTAAATTCAAATCCTCGAAATGAGAAATAAGAGATCGGCTGCTTTGGATCAAAATGAGTGGAAGAACATTGTGTGAAGGAGAGCAAAACTCACCCCGAGCTGTAGCGCCACAAAGAAGAAGAAGTCAGAATTTTGAAAAATAAAATGTCAAAAAAGTGTCATGCTATGGTTTTTGGGGTGTGATCGTTATTTTTTGACTTGAGGGTTGTTCATACCCAAAAAAATATTCAGTCTCGAACGCAGACATTTTAATTTTAATAAATCTCACTCATCAACAGTCAGAATGTCGAAAAAAGTGTTTGGGGTATGTTCGTTATTTGACTTGAGATCTTACCACACACTTCATATTGATTGGTCACGTTAACTTTTTTCAAATAAAATGACAGTTGTTGAAAAATATATATTTTATAGAGAAGAGAAAGAGATATCTATCTAATAGACTGAATACAAAAATGTTAAAATTTACTCCGACAAAGGAATTTTTAAACAAATATCAATTTTAATAATTGATAATCTCTCTTATTCGGGAGAGGTGAACAAAATTTCTATTTCACATAATTTTATATTGTTTTCAAATGTGAAATGTCAAATATATTATGTATGTAGGTAAATGTCAAACGTTCCATATAAAAAAATGTTTTTTAATGTCTTTTCTTACGTAAAGCTATTTAATATCCCATGTCCATTGTCTATATCTAGATATAAATTAAGAAAAAAATAATAAATGTATCTTATTATGTATGTATTATGTATGTATATGTATGTCGTACATGTAAATTTATCTATACACTCACCACAAATATACTAATTTAATAAGACTATGCAATTATCATATACATACCACTTGCGGAAGGTCATGAATCAATTTGTATTATATTAGATATTAATCAGTGACAGTACCGAACTGAAGGAGTTATCTCTCTCTATAGAGACCATATATAAATTATTCCCGATGGGACATTTCTTAATGTAATTTAACTAATAACCTATATTTGGTTAGGGGCGGGGAGTGGGGGGTGTGGGGGATAGTGTTTTAATGTACATAATAGCTAAATAGAAATTGTTGTAGGTATGCAGGCAGAGTCTCTATGGTCACTTGTAATCATAAAATGTATAGTATTATTAAAAGGAAATTATTGACAGTGCGTTAAATTACGTATGCGATGAAATACGTGTGTAATACGTTTAATTATAATAATTTATTGTAATATAATTTATTGAGTTGAAGGATTTGTAGTTCTCGTAGAAATACGTGCCCGGGAGATTTGATGTTATTGGGTGGTGGACAAAATCCCATGATAAACCGAAAAAATCTTTAACCATTCTTCGTAGAGGCACGAAAAAATTGTGTTATATAAATAATTCTATTACGTAGAATTATCTGGCTCTTTGAAGGGATTTTTTTTATGTCGGAGTTTCGGCTATTGGAATTTTGTCCGATCAAAATTATGATCCAAAACACGGTTTTATTAATGGTTGATTTTAATAGTAACCATTTAAATTTTAAATAAGGTAGAGGCCTTTTTAGCGCGGCAGTCTTTCCGGTTTCTCGCTACACGGTTGAAATATTGATGGGCACATTTTTCCTATAAAGCGGTGTAGATTTTCCTAAAATGACAATGACATTAGCAGGCATTTACAAAAAAAAAAAAAAACTCCTTACAACGCGCAATTTTGTTGCAACGTATCTAACGCATTGTCAGAAGCCTACCTGCTGTGTATACGTTAAAAATTATGTATGCGATAAACAAATTGAATCGAAAATACTACAAATGAAATCATGTCATGTGGGCAGATTTTTTTTTCCGAGACGCCTCTGACACCAATACGAAAAATTTTCGATGAAAAATAAAAATTATTTTATTGTCTATTGTAGTTAAGAAGAAAAAAAATTATTATTTTTACGCAATTTGAAAGTTTTTTTTTTTTTTTTTTTTTATTAATACTCCAAAACAAAAACCATATGCTTTTAAATCACTATTTATTACGACCGACGTTCGAAAAATTGATATAATTACGACAAATTATTACATTGCGTAATGGTTTTGGATAAAAATTGATGTCAATTTGTTTCGACATGACTACCGTAGTATTGGCTAAGGGTTTAAAAAAAGGTTATTACGTAATTACAGTTATGATGTTTTTCTTTTTTTATTAATAGACAATAGAGCAATTCAATTGAATATATTTTGGGGTGTTTCTCACTATTGATCGGATTATCCTAAATATTAATACAGTGCTGTCACAATATTTTAGAAAATAGTATGTTATTTGGTTTAATAACCTAGACCTAGATAGCCTATCTACTTTTTCATTAATTGATCGTGAATTATTTATTAGCGATGCCGATGATGATGATGATAATGATTAGCCCAGCTGGATTATACTTTCGATTAACGATTAACTAACTATAAATTAACTCTAAAATACCAGATCAATTTCCTGCAAAAGAAAGAATGGACAGATTGACATAGATATGTTGGCTTTACTGATGGGATACCCTCCACCCCACCACAATAGCAATATCGCTTCGAAGAAATACTACTAATCTTTTAAGGGGAAGTGATTCCAATCATTATGTCGGTGAACAGAATCTTACAAGAGCGCCTGGTCCGATAGCCAGACAGCACTTAAAGCACTCAAATATCAAACGCAATCGTTCCACCAAATTGATTGAAGAATGTTCAAAAGGGTCTAAATAAATTTGGTCATTTCAACGATGTGTGTGCCCAGATAATTGTGAAGTCCAGTGTAATGAAAAAGATGATTTGCTGGCTCCGAATAGGTTCATCGACAAGTAGACATTAGAACCAAAGCTGAAGTCGCTGCAAACTGTACGAAATACGAAATCTAACAGGAAGCAGAACAGACTTCATGCTAAAAGATGGTGCAAATAAACCCAACCTAATCCTAATAGTCGCAAAGGAAGAATATAACTCGTCCTCTACTCGTCCTTCCATTTCACTGCCAAACCGAATGCCTTAAAGCGTCTTTTGTCTCTATCCCGATACGGCTGGGCGGCCACGTAGTAAATGGTCAGCCGTTTCTGTTCACTGAGTTTAACAACGTCTTGCATTTTTGTTACATCGGTCTGACAGTGTTCCTATGTAAGTAACCATAAAAATGTCATTTTTGACAGCTACCGATAACAATCCCTGTTCGTTGAACATGTTCTTATAACTTGTTTAGGGAAAATGTCGAAATTACTTTTACGAGTCAAAAATTTCTGGTTAACAAATCTTTAGAGAGTAGAGTAATGGTTCCATCATTAAATGCACCGGAAATTTCTAATTCAATCTAATGACCTAGAATTAAAGGCACACCGCCCACCCAATTAACCTAGTTTTAGGATCGTTTAAGGAATCTTGCTGTTTAAAAGGTTTTTTTTTCACTTAATTTCACATTTAATATTCAGAATTACATATTAGTAGACGTACAGTGTTTTATGTTACCTTCAAACATTATGCTCGGCTCTTTTGTTATACATATCAATTTGTTCCATGTACAAATTCCTTATGTGCCTGTTTGCGCATAACTCAAATATAAAATTATTTCTATAGTCAAGTGGGTCATGCTTTAATATCTATAAAATTTATTCTCTTTATGCGATTTTCTACTGTATAAACATAAACTAAGTAATTCCTTCGTATTTATTATGAAATAAACAAAAGGGTTACGTAAAATTACGGTCGTCGTAAGGCATTTAACCCGTATCACATCCATTCATTTATTTATTTTTAATGTTTCTCAACATTTCCCGCGGGCCCCTCTCACGTGTTTCCTGAACATTTCCCATTGGAACATTTTCTAGTTTTTACACACTCCCCAAAAAAAAAAAAATAAATAAAAAAGAAATAATGAAGTTAAATAAAATAAATAAACTTAATTAAATTATCTGAACAATCATCTGTGGGTATCCTTGAGGAAGGTTAATGGCATAAGTAAACCACATTAATAATAATTTTGTTATTTTAATGTTGATCGTTCCGCTTAGTTTAGTTGCCCATTTCCATTTACAAGAAATATATTTTTTTTTTATGTAATACACAAACCACAAGGCCTTTTGGTAATTTAAAAATCTTAACACTAACTGGAAACAATGGATCAATGAATGAACGTTTTGTTAATTTGACGCTGAAATTATAAATTATTGTAAATTGTTTATAATTGAACCGGTTTTTATGTGCGTTAAGTATTTTGTTTAGCGGTCCGCCAAGATTTACCTAAACTATTATGCTAATGTGTTATGTTTATGTTTACTGTGCGGTTTTGATTGATTGATTTAATATACCTCTCTACTACCTATACAAACATAGTTTTGCATTGTCCATAACCAAATGATAAGCTTTGAAAGGACAGGGTTGCCATAGAAATTATCTAAATTTTTCTACGACTCCTAATCTCTATGAATTCACTCTGTGGACACCTGAATGGATGCCAATTTACAGATGTAAAGTTTCAGACTATAGAAAACACGTATTTAGAGTAATATTGAAACCCGTTTATCACACAGAGTATGAATTCCTTCAATTTTTCGAAATCACTGTACCGTGCCAGATCATCATCATTATCATTATCATCATCATCATCATAATCTTAGAGCTTTGCAGTTTCTTAATAAATTGTTGCATTTATGCAAGTTGCAATCATTTTATGAAGAATTTTATTCCGAGTAACTTTACTTAGTATATTAGATATTCATCAGAATCTTGATATTATGTATATTGCGCTTGCAAGGTAAACGTTCCCAAGGTTTTTCTACAAAAAAAAATTATTTATTTATTTAACTATGAATGTATTTCTTGCAAATATTTTTTTTTTCTTCTATAGATTTAAGCAGGTACGTGGTATTTATGTTTGGAATTTTATAGAGGTATCACATTCCATTGAATATTTATTTTTTTTTGCTAAATAAATTGATTGACGTATTTTAATGAAAGATGATCCAAAAGGAATATATGGTCATTTTCTCTAGAATAGCCCCCTTCCCCCCCCCCCCTCCTTTCTACTGATACTGAAGGTCTCACATTTTGTCCTTGTACCAGCGGTTAAAAAAAAAACTTGCAATCCAAAAATGTATGTTTAAGGTTCGATATAGAACATGTCCATGGTTAAATTTAAGATGGACGACATAATTAAACAAACAAAAAAAGATGGCCACTTAGCACTCTCTATCACTATAGATCAGAATCGTTATGTTTTAATTGTCATAAGAATAAGACTCTTGGATTCAAATCGAACTGTCTAACGTTATTTAATCTATTTACAGCCTAATCAACAATGGTGCCATTTTTAGTATTATTGATAGTAACAAATCTCCTATCGTTAACAACGACACTGCCACAAGGTGCACCCGAATCGGTATGCGATACAATGTTACCGTTTCATGGCGGAGGCATTCCTCCGTCCAACGTACAATCACCATTTAATATAGTGACAGCCGGTACAGCAGTCGCACAAGGTCAAACGTTACGCATAGAAATACAGCCCGTTACGCCGGAACTTCGTTTTGGTGGTTTTATGATACAGGCAAGAAGTACCAGCTCACCGTACAAAGTGGTAAAATGATTTTTGCACATTTTTATTGCTACGTGGAAATTTTTATTAAATTGAAGTATTCTGTATAGGTTGGCAGATTTGCCCCATCTGTTGATGGTTTAGTACAATTAATTAATTGTGGTGGCGTTGAAAATACGGCCACACACGTTAGTCCTAGTCCAAAATCGAATTTAGGTTTGCAATGGCAAGCGCCGAACGATTTCTTAGGTGAAGTTGTTTTCAAGTAAGTATTTTCTACTTTCCTCTATGCCTAAACGGAGAAAATAATTTTTACTTTTTAACTTTAGTGCCACCGTAGCTCAAGAATATTCCAAATTTTGGGTTGGCATTGAATCGACCCCAGTCAAAATTGTACAAAAGGGTACGGTCATATCGCCATCGAGTGGAATATCGACAACTAGAAAACCGTTTTTACCGACCGTTCCGATTTTCGTTAAAGAAACCCAACGTCCGGTACGCATAAGTGATCCAATCTATGATGGATGCGGAACGGCTAAAAATTGTTTTGGAATTCCGGACAAATGTATCGCGGATCAATCATGTCGGGCTATTGCAACGGTATTGGTGCTAGGCGATAAATATCAATTTGAAATTAAATCTGGATACAGTGAGTAATTATTTGTTTAAAAAAAAATGTCCTTGAGACATAACACAGATCTCTCTCTCTTTTCTTTTCTGTAGATAATCCAGCATATGTAGCTGTTGCACTGTCATCGGATGATAAAATGGGTGCCGATTCGGTAATGGAATGTGTTCCGGAACAGGGAACAGTTCGAGCATACACATCATGGACATTGTCTGATCCATTGGGCATAACTAGACAGGGTGTTGTAAGTGTGTGCCGATCTTTGGAGACTATAGATCATCCACATTCAGTTACAATTTTGAAATGTTTCCTTTTAGCCTCAAAATATTATCGAATTACTTGATGGATCCTATATTGATGGAACGATTTATTGTAAAATTGAACGGGTCTCAGTTTCAAAGGTCAAAGACGTAACATTTGATTTGGTCAATAATAAATTCAATCTATTGATTGCTAGTGGATCTAGCTTAAAAGGTACTAAAATTCTCCTAAAAAAATTAGTAAATGCTGATTGCTCATATTTTTATTGAAGAAAACAGCGTCGGTTACCATGATTTAGGACGACTGGCGTCCGCACAATCCCTACAATTGTCGATAGTGTCCGAATTTACGGGCGCCTCAAATATACTTCTACGAATTCATGCCGCATTTATGTTGACAGCATGGATTGGAACGGCATCGGTTGGCATTTTGTTTGCCAGATACTTTAAACAAACATGGGTGGGCAGTTCGTTATGCGGCAAAGATCAATGGTTTGCATGGCATCGAGTATTTATGGTAATGACATGGTCACTAACGATGGCAGGATTTGTGATAATTTTCGTCGAAATCGATGGTTGGTCAAGCGAACAAAATCCGCATGCCATATTGGGAACGGTAACAACGATCATTTGTTTCCTGCAACCGATTGGAGCTCTATTTCGACCGGCACCAAATCACAAAAATCGAGTATTCTTCAATTGGGGTCATTGGTTGGGTGGGAATTTCGCTCACATTTTAGCAAGTACGATTAGTGGCAGTTAGTCTTTGATCCTCTGTTAATTTGGCTTTTTTTTTTGTTTTGCAGTTGTAACAATATTTTTTGCTGTAAAATTAACGAAAGCAGAACTGCCCGAATGGTTTGATTGGATATTGGTGGCATTTGTGGCGTTCCATGTGTTTGTGCAACTAATTTTGTCGGTGAGATTTTTAGAATGATTTAAATTTCACTTTTAATGAATGAACTAACCTGGTATCGTGTCGTTAAAAATGGATTTGACTAACAAACGGGAGTATTCCTCAAAATAACCAATTTAAGATACCTACGGGATAGATCTTTTTTTAATTTAACAACATAGATGATGCTTATCCCAATCAAAGTGTGGTAGAGGAACTTAAATCGCTCGGGCAGCCTATACAAAAACTCATTAATGTAGCCCTTCCTAATGAATTGATAGCGCGCCGCCCTTAAATTGGAGATCACATTTTACTTAATAGTTTTTCACATGTTACTATCGATATTTCATTTCTCAAGTTACTAATTTCACGATATTCTAACTTATCTCACATTTTTTATTATTTTTCGCGCGCAAATTGTCCGACATCTTCAATTCTGTTTCAATTTTTTTCTATTACCCGTTAACTAAGACAAATCAAATAGCGATTTCTTCTCGAACATCCTCCCCTCTTTAATTTTTTTTAACGTTTTGTAACAAGGTCACTACCCGTGTCTGTGGCGTACGGAATACGTTCTGGGGTGTTTTTTTTCCACGTGACTATTCTCACCAATATTTAGTAAATTGTCTTTTCGAATTTTCGCTAGTTATTCCACATTTATTCACAATTAACTAATAAAATGGTAGAGGCCGAAAGGTTGTCATTAATTCTACGGTAAACCGCAATGAATTGTGTACAGATAGGCAAAAATATAAAAAAATTCCTAAACTTGGTGTTCAAAAGGACTCCATTTTTTAATATTCTATGTAAATACAATATTAATGTTCAATTTTCCATTACTAACATAAATGTTCGGGGAAACATTTTATCCAGTAAAACAGAAAAATTTTGTTTAATTAGATATTTTCCTGGATACAGATAGCCGGATGTATGAGCGAAAAAAGTCACAGCCAACGGGTTAATTCATTTCCAATGGCCGATATGTCACCGCCACGAAACAGTATGAAAGAGAGAAAAATGGACTCACCGGTAATTATTTATTGTTATTATTATTATTATTATTATTGGTTCGGTATTACACAGGCCAACAAACCGGTTTTTACAAGAAAAGTACTGTCCCGCTTGGCGGTTATAAAACCGGTTTGCTGGCCAAAATTATTGGCCTGTGTAATAGCGACTACATACAACATTAATTATCACTATCTCTCTCTCTCTCTCTCTGTTTTGAATTTTTTAGCATTCTGGATTACGAAAAGTTATCCTTACTCTATATTTGGCCATTGTATTGATATTTGTTGTTGCCTTAGTTGTTATTGCTGTACTGGCGCCCATTGAAAATACGGTCAGTACATTGAAAAAACAATTGTTAGATTAAAACACCAGAGGTAATATAGACATTTTTAAGTAGCGTTAATTTTACATTTTAATTTACCAACATCCCCCTTCCAAAAAAAAAAAAAAAGAAAAAAAACCAAAAAAACAATGAAAAAACCCTCCATTATTACCATTTACATAATTTTATGGTGCAAAAATGGCCTTGTGATGGCTATTCAAATTGTATGGGTGTGTGTGTATGTGGGTGAGTTCACTGTGGATTGTATATATAAAAAACATGGATAAAAATTATTTATGAAATTTTGGATTTTATTTTAAGTAAGTAATATTTTTTTATGTTTTAATTTAAATGATTTAAATAAAAAAAAGAAAAAATTAATGAACAAAAACGAACACCAATTATGCTACACCCTCACCCCTATGTCTCGAAAACAATTCATTTAAAGTGAAATAAAAGAACAAACAAAACAAAAAACAAAAAAAAACGGAGAATAATTTTACTTTAATTTTTTTTTTTTTTTTTATTCGGTGAAAAGATTTGGTGCTTCAGCTTCAGAATCATATTGTCTTATTATATAATCACTTCTTAATTAAGTTTCAAATGAAGTTGAATGGAATAAATGTTTGCGACAGTTTAAATTACATTTCATTTATGTTAAAATATTATTTGCTCATAAAATTATGGAAATGTTTCTATTATACATAGTTATAGAGGTAAAGATACCCAAGCGAGCGCTTTTGTGTCCGTGCCTATAATAATAAATAACAATACAGACCCAACCCACCCCCATTCCCAAATCCCTCTACATTAATTTACATGTACATTACATATAGACTGTAGGGTTTTAATTAGTAATTTTTAGAATTTAAAGTGTCGGCATCATAACACAAAACAAACTATATAAAGATGGTGGTCGCGGGTGCACACCAAGATTTTTGTTCTTATATAGAAACAATCGAATTTTGTGTCTGAATTTTTATATGATTTTTTTTTTAAATGTAAATATAACTTAAAAAGTACTTAAGTATGAATTAATGTGTGTATAATTTGTATAGTTATTATTCGCAATATACTTATTTTCTTTCATTGTCGTTTGATGATCGTTGATGTTATATAGTTTTGTAAAGTTTCTTTTTGTACAAATAGAACAAATTTTTTTTTTTACACATATTTAAAATAAAATACAGGCGCAATTATTATATAATAAATACCTACATATAGAACGTTCCGTCCAAATGGTTCAAACAAAATGATTGTTCAATTAAGTATATTAAGTTTAAGTTAACGTTTAATAAAATATACCAAACCGAACCAAATTTAAATTGTCTTTTTCATTTAAACCGAAATTCCCTAAATGTACCCCCCTTGTTGGAGGTCTCTGAATTGTTTGTATAGTAAGCCTGATTAATTAACTCTGTATTAAGCTTAAACATCGGCTACGACATGACTTTTTAAATAAATTCTTGGTAAAATAATTAAAAAAAAACCACCAGTAAGGAAGAAATAATTGGCTGTCGATTATAATATAAATGAGTCTGAGTCCTTATCAATTATCGACGAATTTGTCCTTAACGATTTTTTTTTCAGTACAAAAAAATTAAAATTGTGTAGCATTCAATAGAAATTATACAAAAACTGATTGCAGAGCCATAACGGTAAGTCGTGCGAACTTTTTCGGTCTATTAATGAAATTTTCAATTTTTTATTCTCTATAATATTTGTTATGTTCATTGTTCTCTAATTCGAAAACATTTCGAGAAAAATCCTAGAAATAATCTGAAAATTGATTGCAGCGCCATAACGGTAGGTCATGGAACTTTTTCGGTCTATTAATGAAATCTTCAATTTTAAATTCTCTATAATTTTTGTTTCGTTAATATTTCTCTAATCCGAATATATTTTGAGTAAATGATTTAAAACCCTAGAAGCAACAATAAAAATTGTTGAGTCAAAAAAAAACAATTTTGACTTAGTTTAAAATAAACATCGAGAAATCAATTTTGAAAATATTGCCGTTCGTTATAATTCAAATGAGCTCCGGACGGATATCCATTTTAAAAAAAGACCAGCAATTTGAAATGTCGAATTAAGGCAGCTTCGCCGTGCACAGAGTTACAAAAATTCTATAGACTCAATTTCATGCTAATGTCTTATATACAAATTATCACATACCTTTAAATTCCGTTGAACATGTTCCATCAGCAATTCAGTATATTGTCTATCGAATCTCCAACATGATAGGAACAGTCGATCCATTTAAGTGTGAAACCAGGTGGGAAAAAAATGATCACGGATATCAAACAAAATATTGTGAGATGACTGACGTTGAGTTGTAGATATGCTCACATATGGAACAACTGACCGCTCACTGTAAACAAATATTTATATTAATGCTGGGATATTCTCCTATTGTCTTCTCTCCTCGAGAGAGAAAAAAACCGCCTAGAAATTTTTTGATTTCTATTTTAAAAAAATGAATGCTCAGCGACCATACTATACAATGGCTAGGCGGGTTTTTTTTCCGGGAGAAGACAATAAAGTTCCATATGTGAAAAAGAGTAATTAATTTTAAGATCTAGATCTAGAACATTCTTACAAATTCCGAAGTCAAGCTTAAGCCAAATCAAACTGATTTGATTTAGTTTTCGCATACACCTGTGAATCGTTTAGTTTCTCTTTCGTTAGCAGTCGATGACTACGCATAAATCACCGACACTCCCAATACAACATTTTAGGAGATTTTAAGATTTAAGGAGTCTCTAATAGGAATCTACGGCATCTCATAACTTTATTAGCTTTATGAAGAACAAAAATGTTTTACGAAGGATAAAATTACCTCCAAAAAAGATAATTACCTTCCACTTGGCAACTCTGCTGACTAGCGATCGTCTCCCTGACTGTAGCTTTCAGGTTGCTTCCTTGGCCGAAAATCCCCACTCTTCTTCAAAACTCGCGCTCAACGAAATTATAAATTATGTGCATTGAGCCAGGAAAGAATAAAGGCGCTTTTACACAAAATTAAGACAATATTTACAATAAAGCAATGGTAATTAATAGAACGATCCAAAGGGGTCATTACACGATGAACCTGATGATGGACATTCATGACATTCATTATTGGTGAAATGGACGTGAGACAACTGGCATATACAAATAAATCGTTAGCCAATGGCAATACCATAAAATATGCCAAGAAAGCTTCCCATAATGAACAGCGCGACCTCTGTCATCTAAAATGAGAAGACTCTCTATATAGAGAGAAACTCTACTATCAAAGTTACCATAGAGGTACCACCCCCCCACCCCTACCTACCTATGATGTACGACAATGAATAAATATAATTTCCGACAAACAATCTTACCGGATAATTTAGAGTCCCATTTTTCTAGAAATCTTTTTTGCTTTTAATTAAATTTTTTTTTTTTTAGAACATTTTTATGGCTGCAGCCGACAAAAATGTAAAAACTTAACTTCTTTTTTGTTGTTAAGAGGGGGCGGGGGTGGAGGGAGAATAGGTAACTCTGGGTATTTTAATTACAACGAATAAAAAAATCAATATCATCCCTTCATTCATCAAACGTAATAAGTTGTACGAATTTACCGCTTACATCCCCCATACTTTTTCGTTACGAAGAGGTATATGCGCACTACCGGACAACATTTCCAACGTCGAAAACGCTCCCTATGCGCATTTTATCATACAATAGTGTGGAATCTTCCCAATATGGTTTTTACTATGCCAGACGAACGAACGAACCAACATCATCTCTCTCTCCCCTCTCACCACCCCCACCCCCCAAACCATTATTTCTGTGTGTGTCTCGGGAGTGATTTTGAATATTTTGTTGAGTCCATTTTTCGAGTTTCGTTTTTCTCGTCAGTCGAGAGAATTACGTGAAAGGATTACGGTCGATCCGGGTGCTCTGCTTCCAAATCGCGTTTCGGGCTAATATCAAAAAGAAAAAAAAGAAAAAAAAAAAAAGAAAAAAATTGTTTTTTCCCCATTTTTTATTTTTGTTTGTTTCCCGTTTCCCAATGAACAAAAATGAATGTTTAATCAAGCAGACATAATCGGTTTTTATTAAGTGTCGGGAACACAATGTTTGTTCAGAGTTAATTTCAATGTGATCCGCTATTTGTATCGATTGTCCATTGAACTGTATATTATATGGTTATAGTCGTCAAAAATAACAACAACAACAACAATACCACCAACAAAAAAGCAACAAAAAAAAAAACAACAAAAAAAAGGAACAAAAGTGAAACAATAATACCATGCACGAAAAATGATTGAAAACATTTTTGTTTGAATATTATTAGGAGAGTTGATGCCATGTTGGTATTTTATTGGTGAATTTAACATGTCCGCGACGGTAATGTTGGATTTTTAAATCTGCCCTTAGCATTTCTTACATTCATTCACTTACTTATATATGTATATGTATGTATATGTATAGGTTTGTAGTATACAGGCAAATGTAAAGGAGTATCGACATTTTATGTTGTGCACATACACTACGGGGGCAATATAATAGAAAATCGCCGAGCTATTACTATACAAAACAACTGGTGCCGTTTTTTTTTTATTTATTTATTTTGATTTTTATTTTTTGGATTTTTAGTACACACAACAACAACGCTCATACATCAATAGAGAATAGGAAATTTTATTTGTGGAAAATTCATTTTTGTTCTCCCCCCACTCACTGGTTTTCTGGTTTCTGTTCTGGGGGCAGAGAGTGTGCATATGTAGGTATATTGTTGTTCAATTAGGAAAAACGAATGTTTTCTTCTGATTTATGATTGTACACAAAAACGGGTAAATGTGAAAGTGAAACCTTTAAAAACGGATAAAATGTGGCTCCATGGATTATTTTTATTATCTCTATTGGTGATTGCCAAATGCTTAGAGACGGAAATATCAATAGAAGCGGCTTTTCAAGGTGAGTGAATTTTCCTTAAATATTTTTTTTTTCTTCTTTTTTTTTATATATATATTTCCAACGCAAAGGTTTTTCCTTCCCGAATTGAACGAAAATCCTTTTGTTGTCGAATACTTCGGATATGGTGTATGGGGTGTATAGGAAGTAATGGGGTAATTTGATGTTATTCAATCAACAAGACATTCTGAAAGAATTTTATGCTAGAAAATGCCTTTTTTTCGAATTTAAAAATGTTGTGCTATATTTGACAAAAAAAAAATAAGAAAAAAAAAAGAAAAGGATTTTCCTCGAAAAATTGTAAAAGGCAAAGGGAAATAATGAAAAAAGTTTTTCCATTTGCCATCCATTACATTTATGCTTTTGACAAAAAGAGGTAACTGTCACTATCACTATTTCCACCCCCCAATCCACATAATATACATGACACTCTCCACATATTATATGGAATTTTTGGATATTATACTCGAATATTACTCGGATATCGACTTTGTAGTTTTTTTTTTTTACTTTACCTGTCATAGACATTGTCGGACGAAAATAGAATCTTAAGAAAATAATATTGTGTCGGTTAAAAATTGCTCTGTAGATTTGAAGGAGAAAAAACTCCAAATTGAGTCGCTATCGCCATGACAGTTGTTTATAATACACACATTACGTTTAATGTGATTGTATTTAATGGTTAATACTAGTAAACATTGAAAATGTTTATTGAACAATTATAGTTTGGAACATTTCCAGAGAAATTCTAATATTTCTCTTTAATTTGGTGAAATCTGTCACCTCATCGAATTTGTTTTTTAAGCTTCTCCTCCTGATTGTTATGAGAAATAGCATTTTTGCTGGCGACTTTTCGCTAACAAATTTATTACAGTAATAAATTCAGTGGCATTCCGCAGAGGTTTTTTCCAATAGGTAAAACTTCCAGTTCAGAAAAATAAAAGAAATTGTTTTTTTGTGCAATAAGAATTTTTGGCGATGGTGATAGTAAATCGGAAACGGAACGAAAAGCCGTATCATGAAGTCTTTTCAGCAAGTCATCAAATCAAACAATGGGCGACAACTTTTGAACCAGTGTGTTTTATAAAAATTAATTCAATTCCAATTACCATCCAAATGAGCATAAAGTTATTGCCATGAAACTTACAGTTGGTCCAATAATGAGTCAAAATGACACAAAATGTAGTTTTTCCTTAAAAATCATCTAGTAAAGTTAAATATTACCTTATGGCTTATATGAAAAATGTTGTCGCCATTTTAACAACCCAATTGAGCATCAGTTTTTGGTAGTTGGTTCAAAGTCGTTAGATATTTGTCCATTGTTCGGTCAGATTTTAACAGTTCCCAGGCATTCATTTGAATTCCAGTCCAATTTGATGATTAAAGCTCCTTTTTCAAAACGTTACTTTTGGATATTCACTATTTCATCAGAATTTTCAATAAAACAGAAAAAACATTTTTCAAAATTCACTATACTGCTGTTCAAAAATGATGACGACATACTTTATTGTCAAATCAGTGCTGCCAAAAGTCAATTTTAATCATTTTTAGGACCAGTTCAATTCTAGTATTTTATTAGTCGGTATTTACACAGGCCAACACATTTGGCCAACAAATCGGTTTTATAGGCAAGCGAGACGAAAAGCAAAGAGAAAACGGCCTTAAAAAACCGGTTTGTTGACTAAAAATGTTGTCAAACAGGCTATGCGTCTATTAAAAAAGTATTTTTCCTATTTTAACTTGGCTACAGATTATTTAAAAAATTATTTGACTGGCAACGCTATACGCCATATTGAAATCATAATTTATTTTATTCAATATCAATATCGTCATCTTGGAAGGAAGTAATAATTTTCTTTATTTCAATGTTATAATTTAAAAAGTGATAGTGATCTAGGTACAAATAAAGAAAGAAATTGATTAAAGGTATGTGTAGAATGTAGATTAAGTAGGTTAAAGTTTATTGAAAATCGTAGTTTAGTTTTTGAAAAATATTCTATACAACGGCAATGAGGCCCGGCTCTTTTTCAAAATGGATGGTAGGGCCCCATTTAGCCTTGCACAATAGTTTTTTTAAGTTTTTAAGTATCTATCTGCCTACTTGTAGTGATTTTTTATGTTTTTGATATAAATAAACTAACTGAATCAATAATTGTTATCTAGCGACCATAGTTAATAAACAATTCTTTAACATTTCATCCTGGCCAATTTTGCCATACTAACAGGTCCATCATTATTTAATCTACAGTCTACAGCACCTTCTCTATTCAACTGGGTCCACTTAACGATTTTGATGTCTTTAGGTCAACTCTACCTTTTCTTCCTTTTGAATTTCGTATCACCACATTCTTTTCCATGTTACTGCCAAACCATTTCACCGTCACAACGAATGGAATATCTGCAAACGGGTATTTTTAATAATATAGTAGGAAGATAAAAATTCACTTACAGAAAACGTAATTGTGACATTAATTCTTCTATGAAAAGCTTTCGTAAAATTTGTATAAATTACATTCGAGTTCATTGCCAGACTCAACATTATCCAGACCATGGTGAATAAAATTCAATGTTTGTATTAGTAGGTCGAGAAACAATAATGGAAAACTCACTTGATTGTAGAGTAGAGTAACGAACTTGGGGGAGAAAAAAAAATAACCAGCACAGAATAGCCGGGGAAAACGCAAGATAAAGAAAATTACGAAACAAAGATTATGAAAGGTAAAAACAATTATTATTATAGGTTATTGTTATTGTTTTTGAGATTGATGATTAAGTTAAAAAAGCGATTATTCGTAATATAATGGGTAATCGGCGCTATATTTGTTTTCATCAGTGGTAGCAGAACCTATCAATTGGGAACTGGGCTATACTTAGACAATTAAGTGCTTCTATTAAAAAGGGTGTAGGGTAAAAGGAGCGGTTTTGATCGTTTTTCTAACAATTTCTTCTTAATCATCAATATATTAAAGTGAAAAATCGATTTTAGGTCATAATTAGATATAATCTGCCTTTAGATATAGAGCTAGCGAACAGCATCATTACCGGATTATTTGACCACTTACCATACTCAGTACATAGGACCACCCAAAGGTAGATGGTCTTGGGCACATTCGGATGCGTGCCGTCTATAGAAGTGCACTTTGGTTGGGGCGGCAAAAAATGTCCGGATTCAATTCTTTTTAATGAAATTTCGTCAAAATGAGTAAGCGGGTGAAAAAGTAGCACCACTAATGGGTTCGCTACAGAAATTTTTGACCATACAAATGATAATCGAGCTTATTAGCGTTTTTCATGTTATTTTCCAGAACGCGATATGACCATTTGTTGCAGACAGCACTTGGACTCGGTATGGCGCCGAGCATATTCAAGATATATCGACAGTTATTGTCATTATTGCTTGTTTTATTTTGGATATAATTCTCGAATCGGTATACTGTCGGAAAAAATGATTACAATTCGTACAATCAATAATGGCAACTTTAAAAAAATTAGTTACGAAATTTAATAGAAATTCAGGAGATCTCGTCAAAATTGTTAATATAAATACATAATATATAAAGTCCCTTTTTTTATACACCACAAAATTAGCATAGCTATACCATTCGACAATAAAGTCAATTTGTTTCGTTATCACGTACTCTCAAATGGCTAATAAAATGTACCTTCAGCAAACCCAGAAAACAGTTTTGTTTTACTGACAGCGTTGAATCAATTATGTTTCCACCCATGATGAAACAAACAAGCAATATATGTATGTACTCGTATGTATGTAGGTATATGTGGAATCTCTTTTATGTTGAAACTATTCTATGTAATTTGATACGAATTTTTGAAGTAAATGCAAAAGTTCTCTGGTAAATACGTACTCGGGTAAATAAAATCGAAACTAAACCATTCACTTCATTTAAATTGTTTTATACTCGTACGTTGGTAGCATTTTTGTTTTTTTTTGTTTTTTTTCTGTTGATTCGTTTGGCTAGAAGATTTAAACGCTTTATGCCACATATTTCACCAAACTTGAATTGATTGTTGAGAGAGAAGGTGGTGGGTGGGGGTGTACATAATATAGATAAGAATCGTTAGCTTTTGTCGGGTTTTTTTTTTCTTTCTTTTTTCCTATGACATGAATGAATGGTAATCAATTTATGTCTCTTGATGTGTTATGCGTTTTACTATAGAAAGAATAATTTATCGTTTCAAATTAAGAGTTTTTTGTTGTTGTTGTATTGTTATTACCTACCTATTGTTTTTGGATTAATAAATTAAAATATCCTCAGCATAAGTGGCTATTTATCATTGACGATGAACGTTTTCTTTTGCGATATGCGAATTCTTGCAATTTTCCCTTTTTCCCGAACTCATTCAATACAGTATGATATGGATTTTAATAGTTTATATGATTATAGTTTTTAGAAATTTCAGTTGGTGCTGGCTAACTGGTCAGGTGTCTCAAACTCTTCTAAACGTCATTAATTAAACAGAGTTGAGCGCTTCTTGTTCTGCCCGCCTCTGCTAGAGTCGTGACTAGTTTGTAGCTAAATTCATCCTAATTGTGACTGTTATTCTGGAACCGATTTAAAGCACTTCAGTCCAATTTCCTCTGTAGACAGATAGTTTTGTTTTGTATTGCCTGAACACCAAAAAACACGACCGCCGCGACTTACAACTTCACCTACCTAACGGGACACTCGCGTACTAAACACTAAAAAAGAATTTCTTGCGTTACATTACTCGACAAAAGGCAGACAAAACAAAACTAAAGTGAAATTTGTTCCAAGGATTTTATACCCCCAGGGGAGGTTTTATGCCAAATGTATTTGGGAAATTTAACCCTAGAATCGATGAATTAAGTACAGCTGAAATGTCTGTAGATCCATTATTTTTGGTGATTATTTTTTTAGTGCATTACAGCTTATTACCCAATTAATGACCATTCCACATCGTTAAAAGTAAAAGAAAAGCTCACATTTACTTATACAGAGATAGAGAGAGAGAGAGAGAGAGAGAGAGAAAGAGGAAAGAGTAAAAAGGAAAAGCTATTTACAAAAACGATATTTCAGTATTATCCGAAAGTACCGCCGCACACTGCATCAGACAGTGAATAAAACATTTTCAAATGAAATTTTTTTATTTTTTTTATTACACAAATCTGGCTGAAAAAACATATTTTTTTGAAAGGAACTGGTGAATAACATTCGGCAATCATAAAAACATAATCCCGCAAAAAAAAAAAAAAACTTGCGATTTCCACTCACCTCATCATTCACAAAATACCTCCCTTGTACACCGCTGCTCAGACAAGAGGAGGTTTTTTTTTTTTTTTTGCTTTTTGCATACTTTACTCTTCCATATCTGATGGGCGCTTAGCTTCTGATATTATAGAAACGGTTTGGATTTTACAAGGTAAAACGGCATGTAAATACACTCAACATATATGTACATTTGTACAATGTAGTTACGCACATACGCCATGCACATAGTGATACACACATATAGCTACTATGTATGTTTGTATATGTGTGCTGTGTATATGGGAATATATTGCCATAATCTTTTGTCACACCAAGTGAAAACGCTCTTTTTGCCGTTATTATGCACCCTTTCAGGCCTATTTACATTACAAGAGCCCTATGAAACGGTATTACGACCTTCCCCATGGGTATGAGACGTTGATTCGCTATATACAATGAAGCATGAGTTCTATGAAATATTAATAAACTCTTGGCAAAACGTGAAAAAGGTGGAAAACTCACACAAAAAAAAAAAAAAAAATGAAAATGAAATTAAAAAAAAGGAACAGAAAGACACACAAACGCAATTGTACGATTCCCTCATCTGGCGGCTTTTATTTCCTATACACAAAGCATAGATTGATATTGATATCAGCCAAATTGATTGTGTAACATTTACCCACCACCCCACCCTTATTCACCATTCATTTCGAGATTTGGTGGAGTGGCGGTGGCGGATTACTGATGTTTGAGGCTGAGACAACCAGTAATACAGTAATAGTGTATCGGTCTGTTAGCCGAAAGTCGAAAGTTTCTGTCATTTTTAATTAGCTGCCTTCCTGTTTTGATACTAAATCAATAAATCTCCCTTTAATCTATTATTTTACACAAGATGAATGAGGATGTGGTTGGATTATTTTAAATTACCTTCTAAACGTTAGTATAATATAAAGGGCAATCGGGATATACTGAACATAATTAATTGCTTTGTCTACTTTTCTGGCTGTTGGTGGCCCACCTTATATACATATACGATCATTCCATTTGAGAACACGACAGAATTGTTTGTATGATTTAATTTATCGTATATGTGAAATAAAAACACTAGATCCAGCAAATTGTCGGTGATTTTGAATGGAATTGTCGTATTTGTTAGTTACTTGGACCATTTATCAATTTGAATACGACACCATCAGAGGATGGTCAATAATTCTTGTGTTGTTATATCGAATATCTCCGTTTGATATTAGAAAATCTATTGAAATTCGATAGCCATTTATGGGTGGCCTGTGTATATAATTATGACGTCATTAAAATGCTATAAATAAGAAATGTCCTATTACACTGTTATTAGTAATTCAATAATGTTTTGTAGTGGTTTTTCATATGGATTCTAGTACAATTTTGTACAAATTGCTGAGTTAAGATGGTAATTTAGGAGCCACACCAGACTGACTGTCTGAGGATGTTAAAATATTTATTTCGGAGACAATCCACGTTGTTTATGAATATGATCCACAACCGAGGCAGTTATAGAAAACCGTTTCGTCTGAAAGTAGAAGTAATGTTGGATTATAGACGCTAAAGAGAACGAGTAGTCGACGACGTAAATACGCCTGCTAAACTTAAAACAATGGCGATATTGCCTGCTATTAAAAACAGGAACATACAGAGAGCAGCAAACACGAGGATCTATCTACAAGACGATTATAAGAATGGTCTTGTGCTATAAGTTCGAGACATGCGTCCTCACAAAGAAGTCCGAAAACATGATTAGCACCTGCAAAAGAAAAATGTTATCCTTGGCTCAATTCGGGATGGAGATAGGTCGAGAGCAAGACACAACAGTGAACTGTATCAAATCTCTGACGATCCGGAAGCTGCCATGTGGATAAAAACTGAAAAAAACTACAGTGGACAGGGGACGTAGAAAGTATCCAGGATAACAGGATTCCAAAACGATTTTTGGATAGAAAAATGGAAGGAAAGGGGCCAATGAGGAAACCAGAAACGAATGGGAAGACTCAATGGACGAGACATATGAAGAAATAATGGGAGTTGTAGCATGGCGGTCATTGTCGAGAGACAGAACTAGTTGGAGGCGAGGAATACAAGAGGCGAGGGTCCGACTTGGGTTGGTTTATGTCGCTACAGAAGAAGAAACGATTTTCAGCAAGTTTTATGTGAGAATTCCGTCATGATTCCGTCTGATTAGGGAAAATTTGTAAAAAAAGAATTTATTTGGAATTAATGTAAAACGTAGTGGTATATGTAGAGACACGACCCTACTTAAGGAGGATATGATGAAACCATTTTAAATTTATCAATGCATCAACATTTGGAAATTACTTAATTTGTCAAAAGGCTTAAATATAAAACGGAGCCCATATATTTTTGGGGCTCTATCTTTCAACACCATATACGCAACTTTGCCAATAACATTGCCATTCACTTATCAGTACTTTGAAACTAATTAACATTTCTAATATATCCTATAAATCCAAGGATATTAAGAAACTATGAGCTGACAATGGCGGTCACAAAACTTATCTTAAACATAATTAAACAGAACCCCTTTTCATTTAAGTTTATTGCTTCTCATTGGCAGAATTTAACAAAATGCTAATTGTCCTGTATTTGTATAGTTATTACACACACACACACACATGTATATAGACATAAAACACTATATAAAATGTCCTTTTCCTATATTGGACTTTGCCATAATAAATATATGTAGGAGGAAGTTTCCCTTTTACAAATCCATTTCATGATATATTACTTCTTAAAAGTGGTGTGTAACACACAGAAATATTAAGTAAAGCTGTGAGCCTTTGAGATTAGTTTGTGCCTTTTCTCTAATCAATTTGCATATTGGCTTAATAGTATTATGTGTACTTGGTTCATGTTTTGAAGTTGAAAGCTATTTCAATAACATGATTATTTCCGTAATAATCCCATGTATATTTGAGGGGGAGGGGTGGTGTGGGGTTACATGTAGATGGGTATGTATATAAATTGGATATAAAATCCGGTCAATGATATTGTACTTTTTTTCTTTTGCTCCCCCAAAAAAAGAATCATTCCACTACTAGCGATATATATATATATATACTACTTGTATATAATACGAGGAAACTTATACTTATATTATATGATACGATGATGTAAGTCAAACTATAAAAAAAAAAAAAAACCCCAACTTTTATCGTATATTATAGATATTATGATGATGTTAGGCCCTAACCTAAAAATTTTTATGAGGAGTTGGAGTATTATTGGTATTAGCAATTGTGAACGACACGTATATATGTAGCGTTAGGATTTCACATATATAGGAAAAGAAGGAAGAAAAAAAAAAAAAAACTTTCTTTTATCCTTTTCTGCTGTAAGTCATAAAATATGAAAAATGAATTTACAAGCGATGGAAATATGTATATAAAGAAGACGTTCTTCTAAAAATGTATGTTGTAGGTGGAAATAAAAATATATTTCTTATAATGCTTCTTTGTGCTATTTTTCAAATATAATACATGGTTTATAATTTTACTGCTTTTTTTTGCATCAATAATTTACAAAAGGTCAATGTATATGTATATATCCCCCCCTGTATATAAATGTAACGGAAAAGTTTTACAACAAATCAACAGAAAGAAACCAAAAACGAAAAAAAAAAAACGAAAAATGGCTGTAACTCGCGTAATGTTTGTAAGCAAAAAAAAAACTCCCCTCACTGATCTATAACAGAAAACTATGAACAAAAGCTGGCGCCAATGATGACTGCAAAACTTTCTACACAATTATTTAACACAAAAACTAAAAATTTCTTTCTAAACATCATGTTTTTCAAAATTTGGTTATCTAGAAGGAGAAAACCTTTTTTTTTACTAGAAAAGAACTAGAAAACTTTGTACTTTTTTTTTTATTAAATAATTACCCACAATTATGTAACACAAAAACCAAAAAATATTTTCTATTTTTCAAAATTTGGTTATTAGTTAAAACTTTTTTTTTTTACAAAAAAGAAGGCCACCAAGAACGGACCACAAAACTTTCCACTGTGTTTTGTTTTTGGTTTTTTGAAAAAATAGTCATCCACAATTATGAAGCACAAAAATCAAAAATTATTTTGTATGCATATTTTTTTCAAAATTGTATTATTTAATGGGAGAAAACATGTTTTTTTTACAAAAAAAATTGTATGGGATGGGGTCGTAGGAGTGTGTGCGGGAATTTTGCCAATTTTCAATAAAAGAGTTCTTGCAATCCCCAAAAACCCTTAATCCAAAAATTCGTATTATCGTATTTCCGAGCAACCGAACAATCTTTCGTCTAAAATATTTTCCTTTTAATTTTCCATAAAGAAAACACAAAAGGAGGGCGATATCTCGAGAAAAGCAATATGAAATCAATACTTTCCTTTATATTTTAGTAAATACTATAGTATATGATCCTAAATAAGTTCTATAGCCATTTGCCAAAGAAGTTTAAGTCGTCTTGAGTAAACAAGGGAAACACCATTCTAGTATGAATGTATGAAGCACAATTATGGCCATTTTCCATTGTGAACTACAGTTGACTTAACTTTATTCTGGCAAATGGCCACAGAAGAGTAGATCAAAAAAACTCACTACTTTTTTGAAAATTGACTAAAAAGTCAAAAATAATTTTTTCGGAGCCTATAGTCTAAGTAGACGAGTAAAATAGATACAAATGTTGGTAATAAGTACGGAGCGGCGTCGCTGACGTAAATTTGACCACAAACTTTCTATTTTTGGTAGTCGAATTAAACAAAAATAATTTTCATTGATTTCGGGCCTATTTAAAGAAGTAGAATTGATTGATTGGACATAAAATTGTATTGTACATGGTATTAGTAAACAGTTGCTAGTCCGAAAAAAGCTAGTCTTTTATAATAATGTCGGTGATTATGTGTAGGTAGCCATATTTAATAATGGTTAATAATCATGAACTTGATATTATTCTGTGATAGAGAATAAATTTATATCCAAACAATACCAGAGCAGTGTGGCCTTTATTTGAATCAGTATAATTCAGTAATTACATGAATGTTAAGCAACCTAATTAATTTAATTTTTATGGGCATTAAATATTTAGCTCAGAAAAAGGGGTTTCGATTGTATATTGTACAATGTTTCCTGGTATACGCAACACAGTACGGGACATTTTAATAAAATTTTAACGAATTAGTGAACATTGCGCTAAATGTTGTATAAAACAGAATTTATTTGTGTAGGTGTAAATATAGATTAAGTACTCTTTGGCCCCTCCAGCCCCCCGCACATCAAATTTCAAGTTCCGCTCCTAAATGGATTGTAATGTAAAATGTATATGACCTTTTATCGTGTGGAAATGTAAAGTATAAAAGCCTTCTGCAATGTACGAAAGTATAACCTTTTTTTGTTGATACCAGGGTTCGGCGCACACAAACACCCCCCATCCGCCCCCCCAATCTCACCCCACGCACGACATCAATTTAATGAAGGTTGTATCCGCTTTGTTGGAGTAATAAATGAATGAATAATGGCAATTGGAAAAAAAAAAATAGAAAAATCATTAAAGAGTAAGGCGGCCCCCCGTGACGAACATTTTTTTTTTTTGGCAATCGGTGCATCTTGTTCCTCTACCAATTTACAAATGGTTATTTGACAAAAGGTGCTAATATAAATTTTTTTCAAAAATGGTTTTTTTTACACTATCTGGCAACACTGTTTTAGTAAATTTCACGAAAAAATATGGATTTTCCCTGCTTTTTAATCGGGCCCTATTATATCTCTTCGTTTCAAAGCTGTGTAGTTTGTTTTCTCTACTGAAAAATTTGAAAAATGAGAGTTAGGGCCTTTTGTCAAATAAAAAAAAAATCTATTCTTAACATTCCTTTTCACATTAAACTTTTAATTTGGTAAACGATGCTATACTCTGGATGTGTCCACTGTCCACCTTTATATATTACATCCATTTTCATCGCATCATTTCCTTCATTATAACACCATCATCATAATTGAGGTTAACCTCTACTATCTCTGTTATGGGCGCATAGATTGCTGATGAGATGGCTAGGTATAGAATGTGTGCCTTTTATTTTTGATATAAAAAAATAAAAAAAGAAAAAAAACTTTTTTATCCCCCTTTTTTATCGTACTTGAATGAGCAAAAATTACATAAAAACTTTTCATGTTCCATACATAACAGTAGCCGAACGCATCGACCTATGTATAACGAACAGAACCAGAAATGCTATGCTGTTGAGGTCTGCCACTTTCAAGGATTGTCTGAAAAAGGATTTCGGATAAAATCAAAAATAAAACTTAACTATGTTGAGCCAATTTTTGTTTTATTTTGTTTTTTGGTGGTTCTTTCAACCATTTTAATGTGCAAAATGTTCTCAGTTTGAAAAACCACAATAAAACTCGAGATAGGTGTAGAAAATATCCCTTTGAAGGTCATGTATGACAAGAAGAAGGCCTCGGTATAGACTACAATTGCTTAGAAATTCTCAAGGTATATATGGAATGGTAAATAGTGGGCATTCTCACTTCTGGCCTCAGGTTTTAGGAGATTTTTTTATTTTTTTTATTGGGTTTGTATTCTATTCTTAATGATTATTAATATGCGGTTTCAGGAAGGTGTTAAATCGTAAAATATTATTTCACATGAGGTAAGAGGAATTAAGGGTAAAAAGAAAAAAACAAGAACAAAATAAAATTATTTATTTGTTTAATATCACCTATGGTAGGATTTTGGTACCACTTTATTTTCATTAGACATTTTAAACAGCCATAAATGTTGAATTACAATCAGATATATGGGTTATTTTCCATTTTGCTACATATTGCTACACTTTTCACGTTTATATTATATCTGCAACAAAGCCACAAGCAAACCATTCTAATGGCTTTGGATTCTCGCTGATTCTGAGACCTAAGTACACACACACACACACACACACATAAACACAATCATTGTATATATTGCTACAAATTTTCAAAAGGATTTATTTCTCGGGCTATGGTTAAGGCTTACCTTATATTACATTTTATACACAACATGAAATATTATCTATATTTTATATACGAAAAGGTTTTGTACATGGTTTTTAGTTTTCTATTTATAATAGATGAGTATGGAGTGGTATGTATGTATGTATGTATGTATATTAGAGAGTGCGGAGGGGGTTCATATCCGTTCATAGGGAAAATATATAATAGGTACACAAGTATATACACACCAGATATGATTTATTTATGTCCAACAATATGAACATCAATATTAATGGTTTTCAAACAAGGATAATAATTCCGTCAGATCGTTAGAAGATGAACCGATTTTCAAGTAAAAGAGATTTTCCCCGATACATCTAAGAAATTGAGGGAAAAAAAAAGGAAAAATTCCTTATAATATAATATCACTAACTAAAGTATGTATGGTGAAAGCGGTCCCAGTTACAAATTCACCTACACTATATATATACATACATATATGTACATATATATAAGAGATAAAATAAAATCCATATATTCTTAATCCGGTGATGGTACAATTTTTTTTTTTTTTGTCCAAAAAAGGAGTCGGACAAAAAGTAATTTATGTCACATTATGCAATCGATACATCAAACGGTTTGCCATTAGAAAAATATATTCGTAAGACGGTTTGACATTCCACTAGGGAACATACACATACATCCATACATAGATCTTTCACTAAAAATCCGCCATATTGCTGGTTGTTCGTTGTTCAAAGTTTATTACTAACGTCTACAAACTTTTTCTTTTTCTAGCTTTAGATAATATGATATGGCATATAAAGTATGCTACATAGATACATGGTTCTGGATGATTCCCTTATGGGAAGCACTTTGGTAAATCGAATCCTGTATTTGTGTGTGTGTGTGTGTATGCCCTCGATCTAGTTAAAAATTAATTTTTTTTGTTATTATTCCGTTTTGTTATTCCTGTCGGGGAGCCAATTCTTCGATGTCGGGACTTATTTCGACATTTTCGACCTATTATCTATAGGAATCTATAACTTGAAGATTTGTATTTAAGGACACGTCTTACAGCCTTGAAACTTTTTTTTTCAGTATAAACGTTTTTTTGATTTCGGGCGATTTCGGGCGATTTCGGTAATATCTTGAATCAAGAGGAGATTCAGATCTGTAAAACATTTGACGTCAAAACCCTTTGAAGTCTTTTTTTAACATTCATATTTTATCTGCTATACATAAATAAATCCCAACTACGTACACGTACAGTTTAGATACATACATATTAGGGTGGGCCGATTGGAAAAATGGTCGAATTCGAAAGCTCTAGTCTTTAGACAGTTTAAATAATTATTTCCGTAAGATTTCTACATAATCTAAATACGAATATGATTACCGAAGCCAATAACTTGAGTTTATCCTTGGAAAAGTTTGTCCCATTGGTTAAATTGAGGCTGTTTTGGTTCGAAATCGACCACAAATAATTTACTATTAGTAGATAATTCTAAATAGAGACGAATTATGTTCCTCGAGATGAATAGACCATATCCCAACGTATTATTAGAAATAGTGGTTATTAGGGATTTTTCGGACTACAGCACATTGGTTTGTGTAACAAATTTTTGTTTTGTTTTTTTTTTTTCCTTAAAATTACATCTCACCATATCCTGAAGTATAATGTGAGAATTATTACATCCGTCTACCAGAGCCTATTTGAGAAAGGTGTACATATCCCATTCCTCCATGTAAGGTAGGTACTTAATTTCGATTAACATTGATGTTTACACGTATTTTTACGTAGGGCATACATACATATATGGGCGATGTCTCGAGTTTTCTTTTATGAACTTAATTCTGTAAGTTGAGAACTTCTTAACTAAGTGCTATATATAGATATGTATACATAAGAAAGTAAATAACTAAACAAAATAAATAAAATATACATTGCACAGCAGACACAAATCTGATATCTAAGTATAAGGGGGTAGTTTTTAATTTTTTTTTTTATTATTTCAGAGTTCTTTTTCAAAAAAAAAAAAAAACAGTATAAAAATCTCGATAAAAACTTAGATGGATCTTTAAAAATCAGAGGAAATCTATGGAAGAATGACGAAGAGGTCCCATAAAGTCTGGGGAATTCGAAGAAAAAGTTTTTTGGGACAGCCTGTTCAGTATGGTTTAAAATGTTGACTTTTGTACAGTAAATTAGATTTGAGTGGTGATGTTTAAACTGTCAATCCGTTATTATGGCGTGTTCGCTTAATTTATTTCAGTGTTGCCATATAGCACACAAAAAAAACCCCAAAATGTTCTGGTGCGATTCGGTTATAGCCAAGAGAATACAGACTAAATGGGGTCAGAGTTACCTGGGTCATTAAATTGTAATTAAAAAAGAAAGAAAAAAGAAAATTTTCATTAAATTGAAGAAAAATGAGAAAACGAACTATTGCGATTCTCTTTCATTTTGTACTATTCTATAATAAAAGTTGAACGATTTTGGATATATATCGTAGGTACCTATGCGCAAATCGTTCAAAACGATTGACAACATTTGCGCAGGCGCACTGTACATTAAAAAGAGAAAAGTGAGAAAATCAACTGTGCTGAGCGAAAATATGTTTTGTGAGTAATGGATGAATATCTTTAACAACATTTTTTGTGCTACGAAGGTTTGTTCTCATTTGGTTCTCTGTTATATAGTATGTATGTATGTATATTCTCTTTGGTTATAGTTATCGACATATTAATTGTAATGTTGCTTATTTTCAACCAAAAAAGAGCTAAGATATGAGGTCAAGAGTTTGAAAATATGATCGTAGAAGAGAACTTTTTTGTAATGCGAAAAAAACTCTTGAATTTTGATAAAATTAATATTTCAAAATTGTGCCCAACTCTCTAATGAGTTTAGAATTGTTGTTATTGATGATAGCGAAATTATCCAATTTTGTGTCGTCAATTTTATTGTATAATATTACGCCAAATGTTTCAATACCTAAATTAAAAGCTTAACTATTGTGTATGCTTGTATTTAGTCATTTGGTCATAATGTACCTCATTAATATCCACCAAATCCATATTATTATTCTTGTTGTAGAGGTATACGAGTATATGTATGTATGTCGAAAATATATAATTTTAAAATGGACAAAGTTTATAGTTAAAGCCTCAGAAAATCCCCAAAACATATTTTATATAAACGTAATTTACAGAGAACATCATTAAATATCAATTATCCAGTCGAGTCGGTCTGACAATTTGATTTTATAATGCGAATATTTTGTTGGGCAAAGGTATGCTCTCTCACTCAGGGTTTTTTTTTCTTTCTTTCCTTCTTTTCCGACGAAAATTTATTATATTTTTCAGTAGAATATTTTTAGTTCCAGCTATAACTTTACAAGTAAAAATGAATCTTTTAAGTCGAGGGGGTATATAATAAACATCTGACATGTACAACCTTAATATATTTGGTCTTAGATTCGGAGCTGGTTGTAAATACGTTTTTTTTTTTTCCTTTACATAAACCGCCGCTATCGTGAATTTTTGCTGCCTTAAAATATCTTAAATTTAGATTGATGACTAGAATTCCCAAGTGAAACGATATTTGTGCGGAATAAAATAGTACCCTTGAGATTTGGTGCTATCTTTTTTTTTTTTTTCTTTTTTTTTTTTGTCATATTAATAATGATTTTTAAATATTAAGAACAATATGCGTAGAGGCCATTTTTGAATCATATTCGATCAACGAAACATTGTAAAATCTGTGATTAGTTTTAAGTATATTCAAATTCTCTCACAAGAGTTAACACTAGAACTACCGACATTTTATATATATATATATATACATAATTCTAGATATACTATATTCATAAAACAGGAATAGAGGTGGAGGATTGCAGGAGAACAAATTGCGACCGAAAAACCAATGTAATCACTAAATTTGCAACCTCTATTGGGGGAGGGTTGTCTGCAGGGATGGGAATGTAGTTTATTATAGCAAAACTACCTTGTAGAAAACGCGTAGTTTATACCTATAGACTACATTGA
>JANSTT010021039.1:0-107232 GCA_026745375.1 Platyura marginata | reverse complement strand
TATAATGGGGAATATAAAAAATTAGACGAAAAATATATTTTACAATTTGCTGAAAATCTTAAATTTTCTTTATATATGTACTTATGTAGTAATAATGTTTGACAGTGCATAAAAAGTCCGCAGCAAATTTCCAAAAAAAATTTAATTTTCAATTAAAAACATTCTGACTCAATTTATTATATTAATATTTTAAGGATCAGCAAACTTTAATCAAAAAAATATTTTCAACTTTTTTTTTAAGTGGAAATAAAAATAGATAAATCTTTAAATAGCTCTATTCACAGAGCTAGTTTTCGAGTTATCTTTGTTTACGTTGAAACTATCGATATAGGTAATGTATGGTATGGTATATTGTTGAATTTAGGAGTTATAACATTTGATTGAACCTAAAAATTTAATTTTTTCATTATAATGGATTTTAGAAGGCATAATTTCTTCCCACAAACTGTCTAGATCTAGGATATTCCGCGATGGCGGCTTTTTGTGGATGGCCTACGCTCCCTCGTAGAACGAGAAACGGCTTGATGATGATGATGATGATGATTAACAACTATTGCTATTTTGAAAATTGCTATTAAGTCAGATTATCATTTTCTCTATGATTTCAGTATAGATTTACAGAAATGTATACATTATCCCAGAGGATTGCGGAATTTGCGGATTTACTGAAAAGTTAGAAAGAATTATTATATAAAAGAGTCAAATATTTTTTTTTAACCAAAAAACGGCTCAAAGGGTTAATATACTCATAATATTTTTTTGATCCATATTAACGTTGATCTCAACATTACATTGGGTTCATAAATTTATAGGCAAACTTTGAGCTCAGAATTTTCTCATTTAAGCCGAACAGAATTTGGTCATTGGTAAGAAATCGATTATTTCTATCATTTTTCTAATACTACTGAGTTAAAATTAATTGTTTTCCAAAAATAATGTTTTGTAATATCAAATTTGCTATGAAAAAGTCTTAACCGCATTTCTAAAAATTGCCAAAATCACTCCAGTCAAATATCCATGCCCATTTTGTAATTTTGTAATGAAATTTTCCTTTCTACCAAAAACAATACACAAAATTTTATAATTTATAAAAAAAAAGAATGATTGAAATTGCTCAAAGGATAAGTTCTTTATTCGATTGATACCTTATTTTCTTTCTTTTTATTACGTCATCTTCTATTTCGAATAAATCCTTATATAACATAACAAGCATTACAAGTCTAAATATATTATCTCTCTGTAATGTTATAGGCTTACATATTTGTTATGCTGAAATTTGATACCGTTTTTTGCTTTCTAACTGATCTTTTAACCTTTACTTAATGCAGTGTAAAATCGTAAAATTGTACCCTATTTTTTAGTGATCCATTATCCTTATTAGTGGTTTGAGTGGCTACTTTAATGTGAAAATATTCAACAAATAATAATTTCGAATATATATACATATAATACAGTATAACCCTGAAATTACGCGATAGGTAGGTTCGACGAAAATCGCTTAAGTCGAATTCGCGTAAATCGGGGTACAACTTTACATATAAATACATACAAATTTTGTTTAATTGGGATGAAGGACTAACAAAAACACTACTTTAAAAGAGAAATATTTAATAAAATTGCAATTCTTTATACATATTGTATTAATACCAAATATGATCGATGCCCATGGATGGCTTCATAAAATCTAACAAATTCGTCTGCCTTCTTTTTTTCACGCAGAATTTCTTCATAGCAAGCCAATAATTTTTTTATTTTGTAGCTATAACGCGTTCTTTGTTGAAGTCTATGTTTTCTATCATTTTTAAACCTTTTTCAATCGAGCTGAGACCATTTAGCAATAGTCATCTACTTTTCTGGTGGAATTGGGTCTGAAGTGTCGGATACTTTATTGACGTTTTAAAAGAGAAACACTAAAGATAGTCGGCGAAAGTAACTCCGAGTTTACGTAAATCGGGGAATTACTGTATATATATCGCTTTTGGAAATTGTCTACTGTCATCTTTATTATCTCTTCATATGTATATAAATATGTACATAACCTATATCTATATATATTATAAAGCTACATAGAAATAAACGACATTAAATATTTAAATAATTAATGATTTTTAAATCAGACTTCTTGTTTAAATTGGTATCCATATACAAAGAGAGGTATAAATATCTATGAAAGTTTAAATTTTCTTCTTTTGTAATCATTTCAACATTTTCTTAGATAAAATCTTCTAATGTAAAGTCAAAAACTATAACAAATAGTTTTTAATTCACAATAACTTAATAAATAAATAATAAATTAAAATAGAACATGTAAAATAATATCAGTAAAATAGTATAACCATACGGGTAGGGTTGTCCAAACTTTTTAGTATATTAGCCTTATCATTTCATTATTATTTTTCGGAATGATTAAGAGCATAATTTTCATTTCAGAAATCTCGGATGTTTCGTTTCTTTTTTTTTGGAATCCACATAAACTTTAAGTAAAAATTTCCAAACTTTATGATGCAATAAATTTACTGTACATTTGGGTCGATTTGGTGTAAAAAAAACATGTATCCGAGAAAACGGTTCGTTGTTTTTTTAACGGTCCACTAGTCATTCCTGAGAAGAGTGGTACTTTCGCTCGAGAAGAACTACTTCGAATTACTAATCGAAAAGTGATTTTTAGTACAATTTTTGTAGAAACATTTTTAAAGTCTAACAAAAAAAACCAAAAAGTTTTAATACGGTTACGGATTATTAGTAGTATTCACTGCAGGAAACGGAGCTAAGCTTAGGAGCGCCTTATGATAAAATAAATTTTCCCTTAAATATTTATCCACATATTTTTGTAAGTATTTCCTCCATTTAGGGTAGGGAGTAGACAACTTTAAAATTGAAAAAAAAACCTTTTTTTTTATTTAAAACTTGAAGAACATTTTTCAGACAAGAAATAGAATGAAGGGTAAACGGGAAAGAGATAAGACAGTGTCTCGGAATGCGCGCGCCAACTTCTCCTTAGAACGCTATCCTATGAAATTGTGTTTTTAGACGTTCACATGCGCTTTTCTTCAAAACTAGCAGGCGGAATAGAATGATTTTTTATTGTTTTGTTTGTAGATATTTACTGCTCAGTTTGATCGCTTTTTGTTTAGAAATCTTTAATGTTACGAGTACAATAAAGGAATAGGCAATACAAAAATTAAAAATTGTTTTGCATAGTCGTCTAAAATTTCAGGGTCATCATATTCTTAAAAAAAAACGATCACAATGATCCTCTTTTTATGCCGAACAAAATTAAAAAAAGAATCACTAAAATCCATCAAGTGGTTTTGGAGAAAAGTGCATGTAGAAGTTAGTATGGAAAAGCACAAGTTACCCTACCCCTGGGCGCCTTTATTCAATTACAAATTTCGCGTATTACATCTACATCTATTTGGTGTGGACAAATGCCCGTGCTGCTCACTCATAGATTTGGTCCTTTCAGGAGCCTAATCTCTCCTTGTTATATAATGTTCAATCATTTTCACCTCTATTTGAAATTTATAATTGTAATTAGTATTTTCCTACTTTCTTTATAGTTAATCGAAATTGTAAGTACTGTGCAAATTAAATTAAGGGATGTTTTAGTGCTCTGATCAAATGCAACGAATAACAAAAACATGTTAGTAGAGGCGTATAAAATAAAGAAATAAAATTCAATGTTTTATAATAAGCGGTAAAAACTGTATATAGCTACCACACAATATTAAAAAGACCCGTTGCGGTAGTATGTAAGTATATATCTTCCATAAAATTGACTTGTGATCGTGTCTCATATTCTTTAGGGATACATTTACTGTGTTAATGCAATAACTACCCTGAGCAATATACCCTTTGCGGTAGCTTATAGCCTTTTTCAATGGGACATCGAAGACATTGCCAACATAATATCAGGGTTCGTTGTATAATGTCATATGATGAAAATGAATTTCTGGCAAAAACTCTCCCACGAAAAATACTGTTCTGTTTGTTAAGTAGTAAATTATTTTCCAATTTAAAAACATCCATAAAGGTACGACACAAAATGTATATTTATACACATATAGCTCCGAAAAAATAAAAGGGGAAACATTTTCTCGTGCACTTGTTGTGTAAATATATAAAAGAATTGAATGTCCCTACATACATTTATTTCAAAGTACCGAAATCAATATTTATCGAGTTATTTATTTCGTTATACATCAAATGGTATATACTAAAAGGACAATATATCTTTGTAGAAGGCAAATAATAGACATGGAAAATATTTTCTTTAGGACATTAGGAAAGATTTACCGTAAATTAAAGGTAAATAAGCAACTTTGACAGCGACAACATTTCGTTATTATCGCAAACCTTTCAATGTCACCCCTCGTTCAATTGACGGGAAAAAGTCTACATGACAAACTCAATAATCCCAAAATGTACATCGGACACCAGAACGTTACATAAAATCCTACATACATTAAAATCTAATTTGCATATCCCTCAATCCTATTCCGATTCCAATTATGCAATCATATTTAAATTTCAAGTATAGTTACACATGCAAAACTGTAACTCACTTGTTACCAATTAAATTAAGCGTCACGTGGCCGATTCTCACCCCTAAAATATTTCAAGTATGTATAAACAATTAAGCAATATTGGTTTGAGAAAATTGCTATAAATATATATGGGGAGTTTTTCTGTACTCAAAATGTTATACAACAATAAAAAAAAAAAAGGTTTTGTACAATACAATCACTCACTATAAAACGATTTGTTTAATCATTTTCTGAACACAGCTTTGACGCTTCTTTAGAGCGCTGCCACGTGTCAAAGCATACGCCAAGCAGAGATCGTGGTAAAGATTCCGATGTCTAACAATAATTTATTTTTTACTATTACTATAAGGTATTGTGTAGTATGTATATATATATATATATATATTTATATATAGATTAAATTACAAGTATTTTATTAACGTTTTTTCACTTACTTGAAGTGGCCTTTGTGGAGGTCCACTCATACTATGATGATACATAACATCGTGTTTCAATTGTGATGTCATTTGTGAATGTGCATGACTACTTTGATGTTTACCTATATCTGCTAGAGCTTCAGCTCGGCTAAGTATTCCATCGTTAAGTCCCGAAAATATGTCACCCTAAAAAATATGAATATTTTTTAAAAAAAAAATATTTATGCTAATTTATAGTAATATTTTGAATTTTTCTTTTCTTTTTGCTATTTGAATACCTATACATACGTACAATATATAAATAGCATCTAATTGGACAATAAGGAAGAATTTTACAAAATTTATTTTTTCGACTTTAATTTTTAAATACGTAGAAAAAAAAAGTTAAGCTCAAATTTAAAACAAGTAAAACAAAGAGTTTTGTACTACTTCTGATTGGTTAAAATATGACTAGGGCGGCGGGTATTGTAAATGAGCAAAATCCCCCTGACCCTTCTATTTCTCAAAATTTTCCATAATTAACCTAAGTCTATTGGATTTGTACAACGTACGATATTTTTGTCTTATTTAATTTTAGGTAGATGATTTAAAAAATCTTTGTGTTTAATAGAACTAATTGCCAAAACATACGAAATAATGAAAAAATTAATAAGGATATTTTTAACCAAAATAAAATTCTCTTTCAAATTGTGTAAGTCAAAAAATTAGGTTAGTTATGGAAAATTTTAAGAAATGAAACTTTTCTTTAAGATTTTGTAAATTTTTTTTACATTTTTAAAGTTTATCGTTATTTATTTCAAAACATGAATGTAGAATTTATTGAACCGAAAAATAAGAGAGGGGACCATTCATCTTAAAATTATAGATTTCCTAGCTGATGTTTTAACGTCCGTATGACTTAAATTCATTCCACCTTTCCAGCGCTCAATTTTAAACCTCCCTCCCTCCAGCACTATTTTCTGCTCAAATTAATCGCAGGAACACGAAAAAATACGTTTTTACCAAAAAATTGCAAGGGAAAGTGTCGAAGGGGTTGGGATTTCGCGAAAAAAAATATACAAAATAAAAGCTCTAGGCTTCAACTTTATCGGTTTAAGGGTAATTTTGGTAATGCCTGTGTGCACACAAAATACAACTGATATGGAGTTGTCTATGTCTATGGAGTTGTCTATGCCCTAGACAAGAATGATTTTTTAAATTAATAGTTTACTTTATTTACATAATCACAACAAGTATAATTATCATTAGGACATTAAATTCAAATGAATTTTTTAACATTTACATATAATTTAGTTGAGTCCTAAAAACATAACATAGGGTAATGTAGTTACATACATAATGTACGTACATAGGTTAATAAACATCTATTAATTTATTTAAAACAAATCGAAAAGTCTACAAAACACTTTTAAATTATTTATAAAATTACTAAAGTTATTGCAGTGCAGCTAAATTTAATAATTGAAGAATCTTTCATTACCCAAAAGTATATTTTTTTTTATATATAGTCACCCTTATACCGGTGTTCATACAACTGACATCCTTTTAAAAGGATATTTACCTTCGTATAAATAATATAAATTTATCCGTAAAACTAGGTACATATAAAATTAGATAAACACATACACACACATAAACACTCACACACACTTACACACTTTCCCTAAAGTCATTAAACGATATGACGTATCTAACACACACATGCATTTCAAACATACACATTTGTATTCCCTGTTTGTTTTCCACGATGGGTGTTAAAAAATTGACGTCGTTCGTCATCCATCATTCAAATGGTTAAGGGCGCCTACAGCGGACGGGACGTGAAATATTTATGAGACGTCTGGCCAATTTTTAATAAGGCTACTCGCTCTATTTAACAATCTAACAATAAATCGTCTACAATAACTTGACATAAATGTGTTTAAACATGTACGGGTATGTAGAAGATGTGTAATATATATATATTTTTTTTTTAATGATGTGGCATTTTTATATAATTTATATATTATTGATTTAAACACAAATATACCAACATATGTATGATTTTTGTTAGTATTACTAAATGAGCCAGTAGCATTATCGTATGATTATTATCTGTTAACAAATTTGAATTAATTTGTATATGAATGTAGCTATGTTATTTGAATATATTTATGTATCTTGCATGTATGTGAATATACATATGGTAAAGGCCCCCCCCCTCTTCCCAAATTTTTGGATATATGTAGTTATTTGGCACCCTATTTTTATAAGAAGCGCAAATATTCTTGTAATTTTTTCTTTTGGTTCATTAATATCACTGATTCACATTTGAAAATACAATCTCTACGCCACTGGCATCAAGTGAAATTGTTTCTTGGAAAATATTACTTTTAGTTTTTATTTTTAAGGGAACTTCAACAAGAAAATAACATACACCACTATATATATATAGTGCATCTCATTCAATCTCAAGCCGAAGAATGATCAGCTTGTTTCAAAAGTTCTACTTTAAAGTAGACCCATAATGCATATTTGCATTTGTGACATTTCATAACCAAATTTATACCACAATGCTAGTAATACTAAGGATTGGTAACATCCCTGTGTGATGTATACTATACATTAGCATTTAATGATTAATTAATAAATTATTTTGCGTTCCGATTAAACTACAAACGTATTATACATATGTAGTTAATGTATTTTACCATCCAGCGCATTTCCACCTTACAAAATAACAGAAATGACGGCATATGATGAGTCGTTTCCGGCCCATTATATTTCGCAAGGCACCGCGATGCATTTAAACACAAGGAAGTCGTTTTTTTTAGAAGATCCCAAAAAATGTGATATTTCGCGGGCAATTAAAAATGCATACCGGTCACAGGCAGTCTAGCGAGAGATAGTCTAGTTTCAGCCACAAAAAGAAAAAAGAATTAACAGCAAGTACAAATATGTACACTCACTGAAAGAAACAATCAATAAAACCAACCAATCAAACAACTGGAACGGAATCTGAAGACAAATTGATATAAGGAACATGCACGTACTGTACATTGTACAATAGGGAAACAAAAAATGAGGAAAGATAAGTAGAAAGTAATTATTAAGCACGTCCCAACGGTTCCTATATTCTATCCTTTAATTTTAAGTATTAAGAATTTCCTCAATAAAAATTAGACATTTTTAAAACAATTCTTTTATTTTTTTATTTCGAAAATTAAATTAAGCTTTATTTTTAATTATTTTCCCCTCCAAAGCCAAAGGGATATCACAGGATATGGTTCTGTCATAATGAAGAATAAAAAAAAACCAAAAGGAGAAATTGTTTACATTTTTTACTCACAATGTAACATTGTATTCAGATACAGATGGAGCTGGTGGTATTTGACAGGCGTGGCGGTACCCATATTAAAAATCACATTTAAAAAATTCCAAATTCTTAGATACCACACGGAATTCTTTATATCATCTATCTATCTATCACTAGTTTTGTTTAAGTATAATATAAAATCTTGCCACAGCTTCTAGAATAACAAAATTTTAAGCCTAAAAATTATTAATTATGTGAAATTCATACATACACATAAATCATGTATGTATTTGTATGTATTTACTTGTATGTAGAAGTGAAGTGCACATATGTAGTTATTTAGTAAAAAGTAAAAATATATTTCACGTTTTGTTATGTTCTTATAATTGCACTTTCATAAAAGTTACAGTTCTGGAGACCAGCACACGTGACCGGAAGTAGTTTTGGTTTGTGGGTAAATAAACACTCATTTCCTGATTGAATGAGTGAAGTGCTTATTAACTGACCCCTTTTTAAATCTAAACATATGTAAGGATTTTGGTATGTAATTAATTTAATTTAGTATTTTTATACTAACTATAAGTATAACCCAGATATTTATATAGCATGCATGGTAGAAACAAGTGCTAGTGCATAGTAGGGAGTTATATTGTTTGGTTAATATGAATGAAGGTAACATATGCATATAATGTAGATATATGTGAATATGCGGTGGCGTACCTTTAATAATCTTTAGACAAACTTAAAACAAATAATTGTTCATCTGGGTTTGAAGTTTTGTATCATTTTGAGTGTGTCTCAAGAGCAATGGTATATGTAGATAAACCATTTCGAGTATTTCAAAAAGACGGCTCAATCTTTACCCCAGCATGATCGTATATGACTATTATTGAAAATCTCTACCCCATGATTAGCAGCCGTCAGTCAAAACAACTTGTATTAAATAGGAAGAAAATATTTCCGTAATGGCGCGCTTGCTCGTGAACACAATAACTCATCAAGAACGCGTTAAGCTAGAGACTTGAATTTTTGAGAAAAAAAAACTTACTAAATGAAAGAATATCGAAAAAAAATTTAAAAAAAATATTGCGTAACTATTTTTGATCGCTCGTTAATCCTTATAGGGTACACCCTACAAAATTACTATGAAATGGACTTTTTACACATTTCTGATATTGTTTTGGAAAAAAAATGGAGGTTTTAGTTGTTAGAAATGTAGAAGATGTCGTCAAATTTTAAAAATATTGATTAACCCTTATATGACCCCCCAATACAAAATTACTCTAAAATTCCCCTTATCTCACACTTTTTATATGAATTTGTATATGTTTATTGTATTTGTTTTGTTTGAGGAGTTTTATGTGTTTGTTGAGTATGCTGTGTTTGCAGTGTTTGTTGTGTTTGCAGAATTTATTCTATTTATTGGATTTACGATGTTTGTTGTGTTCACGATTTTTGTTGTTTAGTGTGTTTGTGTTCTTTTCCTGTAAAACAAGTAAAAAAAACTTTTAAAATTAAATAATAACATGGGGAAGCATCGGAAATCCTTATTGGCAGCCTTTTTAGTGTGTAATTTAATGAATAATGCATTTACTCTGCATTTTAAAAATAATGAAAAACTTACGTTTCGTGGAGACCAGGAGTTGCACATGATAGACGCATCTTCTAGCAACCGACTCTGAAAAGGAATAACATTAAATATATATAAATCTTAGTGTTTTTTTTTTAAGTTTATTATAGATTCGGCGTAGAACGAACTAGTGAGCGAAATGAGTGTTAAATCAAAACCGTGTTGACATCACAAAATAATTCGCTGGCGTAAAATCGAAACTAAAATGTTTATTATTGGTTTTATTGACGAGAAAGCTAAAAACATATTAAGTTAAGAAATATTTTCTTTGTGTAGATAACGAGACGAACTGTTATCAATTCCTTAAGACTATAGTGTTGAGATCATCCGATCAACTGGATTTACTTAGTGTTGTTGTATGTATTGTGACTTTATTATATTAAATACTATTAAAATCTGCTGATACTGTCTTGGCCTTTTGGTTTGAAGATTTTTGGGTCACAATTAAAAATGAATTCATCCGATGACAAAATAATTGTTGTTTTAGGTGTGTTTCGATATTTTAACCGAAAATTATCAAATCTGTCTTGGATTGGTCGTTTTTTCAATGTTTCTAATAAAAATACAGAAATACCTACTTAAACAAGAAAATGTGCACAGAAACAAACCAACAAAACACAATACCTACAATATTTAAAATTCTTCTCAAGTAAAAAACAAATCACAAAATTAAAAATCAGTCAAAAAGAAGTAATGGCTTCCTTCAACTAACAGCCTACGGCGTTGATTACACTGGTCATTTCTATTCATTAAACTACATAGAATGGCTATTTTGTAACCTTCAGCAGAAATTCAATATTTTATTTCAGTACTTCTGTATATAATACATATGTATGTAGGTATGTAGGTACAGAAAATACAATAGGAAAGATCGCTTGGGAGTCTCCTTTTGAGGGATGAATAAAGATTAAATTCTAAGACTTTTAAGATCGTTCCACATCATAAATCTGAGGGTCTCTAGCTTTCTGTTGTCAATTTTGTTTTTGTATACATTTTGGCGACTCATGGTGAATTCCAACAGAAAAAATATGAAGACAGAAAAAATATAGAGTAAAGATATTCATAAGTCTATAAAAGACATTTTCCTGTTTTATTTTTCTTTCAAAATGATCCAGTAAAATTAGAGTTTTCAGAAATCTATGAATACAATTATTTATTTACAATTAATATTTTCTGAAAGTATGGAAGGAAAATAAGAACAGTTGCAGGATTAAATGATACCCTGTTGAGGAAAATAATAAGAGCGGAAAATTAAATGCTGTGAAATGCCTCATTAGAACCATAAATTAAACAAATCTTTTACATAATACCTTTAAAAATCATATTTTAAAGTGAAACAGATAATTCACAGATTTAGTTTCAGGTTGTAATAAGACATTTAATTCTCCGCACCTTTTATTTTACACAGCACTGTACTTGTCCAGTTTTTGTTGTTTTTTTTCTATAAGGCCATTAGATCATTAATCATTAGATCATTGAAAAAAGTTTGTTTGAATAACTGTATTTATTTTGTCTATATGGGTAACAATTTATTATTGGTTAATTCGTATTTATATAAAGAAACAATTAGATAGTATTGCAGTATTGGGTAATTCGCCTTCATAGTATATGTACACAAAAAAACAACTACAATTTTTAAATTGCATCTTAGATGCAATTGTAAGTAATTTTACTTACATGCATTCTTTTCTAAGTAAAGTAAAACAATACACATACATAATATATCATATAAAACGATGAAGGATTTATATTATGTAAATGTCATGAAATCAATCATTATCATTGTAGTATTATGTAGTAATGTACGTAATACAGTTCATGATTTTAATAGCTTCTAATTTGTATCAATTACCAACCTATAAAAATCAACATTATGAAATTTTAAAAGAATTCATATAAATAACATTTCATTACCTAATCAATTAAATGACTAGTTAACACAATTTATTTAATATTTAATGAATTGTTTACACAGTTCCTGATATAATGTTCCATTTTGTTGATGATGATTACCTCGGTCGTTGTTTTGTAAATAAAAAGAAATTGAAAATACAACATAACGAGGAAGAAGATGTTCAAAGCTTTAAAAAGCTATATAAAAGTTATATTGCGTAATGTTGTTGATCGCAAACAAATTATTGTGCAATGAAAAGGGAAAAATAAATTATTAGTGGCAGCGCATAATCACATGGCAATTTTGCCCTTCGTTTTTCTCGTTATCGAGACCAATAAACTAATTAAGGGTAAACATAAAAACCATATTTTCAAAACATTTAATGGGAGGTGCACCCCTCCAGCTTTGCGCTTCTGTAATTGTTAGTTTAACGGTTTTTAGTTTTTACATCACGCGACGTTAAGATGAATTATAAAACAAATTTACTACAGTGTCTTAATGTCGTTAAGTAACTTAACACGAAACAACCTTACAATTCTTACATTTCTTATATATATTTTTTCGGTAGGTATTTTTTGGAACAAGATTTGTTCCATAATTGTGTTTATTTGTACTTCCACTCAATCAGTTCATCGACTCTTCTTTTTGCTTCCACACACACGCTAAATAAATAAAGTGGAAGCTCTGTTTTCATGGAAAAATTGCGAATTAGTATTTTTCGTGATTTCTCAGTGTCGTAGACATATTCAGTCACTCAAAAATAAAAATGACGACAGTATATAGTAGTTTAGGAGATACGATTTTTTTTTAGAAACTTTCATCGAAAATCTAAGGGTGTAAGGGAAAATTAGGTAAATTTAAGCAAACAAATTTTTTTCTCGAATTCCATAAATTTCATGTTAAATTTAATAATCTTAACGTTTACAATCAATTCCACGTGTATTTTCACACATTTACTATAGAACGCCTGGAAACAGCTCAAGTTTCGAACAAAAAAGGAAATTTGATTTTAAACATTTTAAATAAAAACTTAACGACGAAGTAGTCATAATATTTATATATCGTTGGATTCATAAAAGCCTCAGCTTTTATTTGCGAGTAAAATTCGAGACTAAATCCCAATCTTTCGATTTTTAAAAAATCTTTAACTGATATGGTGATATTTGTGGGATTAGACAGTTGCCCATATATTGAGAACATTAAATCGTCAAAATTTGTATTTTTAGTAGTATACCTATGAAACACCCTATTGTCATGGTCATTACACGACACTGACACTTACATAGTAATAAAATAGTTTTAAATAAAATATTATTTTTTATTTTATCTAAGAATGCATGCCGACATATTCATATATTATGAAAATAAACAAGCGTCGGTCTTCCACCTTAAAAATGTACACAGGATGTCCTATTTTTCTAAGCTAAAGTAATTGTCTCAGAAGTATTTCCGAGAATGCAGATGCAAAATTAAATCTTGTTCTTGGTATCATATATACAATCAACAATAACCTAATAAATAATGTCTAAGTTCAATCATCAAGAATTTAAAGATTAAAAACCAAAAATTACATACAATTGTGGTTCCTATTCCAAACACATGTTTACATCTTGCATTATGTGCAAATTCTTATTTTTCTCAATATGTATATACTTTTATATACAATTATCTACATTAGATAAAAATAAATTGCAACACCCTGTATATGTATATGTACATTTTACATACATATGTAAGTATATATGTACCTAACAACCATCCCCAAAGTTATATATTTCTCAGAATTTTTGTCCTAAATTTTTATCTCTACTACGTACAATAAGGTAAGATAAATTAAAATTTATTTCGATTTTTATATCAATTTTGAGATATTTTCAGATGGTAAAAATCTGAAAAAGAATGCAAATTTAAAGCAAACAAAATGCGTAGGTATCATCAGATATTTGTTTAGTTTGCATGAACGTACCTAATGTACATATAATATACATAAAATAGTACACTATATGTATATATATATAAAGAACATTTATAACACATATTTATACTGCAATGGAATTATTGCTCCGATTTGAAAATGATTCTTCTCCGCCCAACAACCAATCATAAAGCTACACGAATATTGATCCATGGCGCCATTTCCTTAAAACGGAGAATTAACGACACACTCATCCATTCGTTGAAGGAAAATTGTTTGTGATAGTCGAGAACAAAATTGCAAGAAAATGTTCAGCTGATTTTTGTTGTGGAATTATTTATGCATAAAGGTTAAAACACTGCCTATTCTATATTTTTATATTAATTATGGAAACTGAAGTGTAGACATCAAATTTATGAAAATTCGTTTTATATAGAAAATGTATGGAAATCCTCTTGCTTTTTACATATACACCAGCTATAAAAATATTTACCTAGAAATAGTACACGAACATGCTAAAATCTATTAGGCAACACGATGTAGGAATGGTAATTGAAGCTTTTTCATAATTATTCAATGCTTAAATTATTACCATACAATTTGTTTATAATGATCAGACGCGGTTGGTGAACTTTAGTCTTTCTATAGGGTGTTCTACAATTATAAAACGTTACTTACATTATGTGGGTAGGTGTTCTTAGAATAATTAAGAAGAAGAAAGATAATTAAAAATTGAATCTTTTTCGAAATTTTTGAAAGAAATTATGTCACTCTTAATTATTTAAATATTTAGTAAGTATTGAATTTAAACTATTCGTATTTTTATATGCTAACGGGTCGTCACATTAGTTCATTACGAATGGAACCGATCCCGACCGTATACATACCAAATATTGATTAACTAATTGATTATGGCTAGACATCGATTCCACATAAAACCGCACAGATGCATTCACATATCTGTGGCCAAAAGTCGTAGTGATTTAAGTGCTTTTAACCCAAAAATGAGTTTTCAATAGAATCTACTTCTACATATCGTCCAATTTTTTTTTTCGTCCTTACCAAATTTTCAGTACATATTTTTTTAGCGAATGACAAATTAACCTTCACATGGACCCGAGTAAATATTTCAATTTTCATTTGCAGGTATCTACGCCAATTTTGACCTGAACTGAAAACCACTCCAACTCAGTAAACAAATTTTCAAGTTATTCAAGAATTTTCAAAAATCAAAAAAAAGTGGGGATGGTTTAATAAGATTTTGTAAATATTGTTAGGTACCCCCTAGTTTGTATGTTTGCATGAAAAACGGGTAATATTGGTGTAAGCAGGAGGTGGATGGGTGGATATGTTACGAGGCAAATATTTTATGGTAGCCCCTCCCCTGCTCTTTAAAGACACTGAAACTTTGTATGAAGAAAAGCAAAAGGTTGCTAACAGAAAAGGGGTATATTTTTGGGTAGGTAGGTTTTTAATCATTCACACGACACTTATTCGGATTAGAGAACAAAATTAAGATTTCATTGATAGATCAAAAAGTTCTACGGCTTTTCATTATGGCGCTGCAATCAATTTTATGTAATGTCTATGGTTTTAATAATTTGTATTCAATTTACCTAATTTTTTTATACAAAAAAAAATAAGTAAGGTCAAAATTGTAGATAATAATCAATAAGTACTCATACGGGTATATGCAGATTAGTCAATTTTTAGTCATATTTGTTTTATTAAAAGATATTAATTTGTGAAAGTTACTACACTTATTTTGTGAATATCAGTAAGGAAACGAGAATATAACAATTTTGCCGTAGGTTTCCTACAAACATTAAAACAGAAAGAAAACTGACCACTTTTAAAAGAATTTTTTTTTAAAAAATTTTCAATCTAGTACGACTACACTATGAATTCTTTATATTTACATTTTTTGACCATTTTTAGCTCATATATTAACTTCGGCCGAACTTATTTCAATATGCATATGTATTGAGTTGAGATAATGTACGAGTAGATAGTTGAATGAATTAAAAAAACTTATTTGAAATAAATTGCCAATTCATGTTCTAAATTGATATTACGAGAAAGCAATTGCAATTTGGTTTACCTCAAACCCATTATATGAAATATATCCAACTAATAAATGACCATTATCGATAAGTGAGTCTATATATAACAATAGAGCGAAATATTGATTATTACGAATGGGTATGTATGGATTGTATGTGCCTATAATTGTTTGTGGTATGAATAAATAAATGTGTATGATTAAGCGTGGAGTAATATTGCGTTCAATGCATGTATTTTGCACTATATATTCAAGAGTTTCAACAACAAAGAAGGGATTCAAAAGCAAATTTTTGTGGTTAAAACTTGATAAAAAATGTTACCAATAAATAAATAATATTGTAATAGAATAGTTCTATGAACATTCCCAGTAACATAATTTGTGTAGGTATAGTACACCTAAATTTAAATCAAAATTTTAATAAAATGCCTACATTTTCATGTAAAATATGTGGTAAAGTAAATCCATAATATGATCAAATTGGCTGCTTCTCTAACTTATCCTACTAATAACCGGTTTCAGCCTCCATTAGACACAAAATGGCAACCATAAAGCTCGATTCTTTAATAAAACGGCCAGAAACAATATATTTTTTTTAATATTTCTTGACTTTACTTTTCCCCCACACCACCCTCCCCTCCCCCACCTTTGTATGGGAAGGGGTCGAAGAAGTAGGCCGATTTTTACTATAGAATTCTTACATGTAGCTTTACCTAGCAGCCATTTTTTAACATATCTAAATATACATCCACTGCTAAATTCTATTCTAAATTATCAGGCGCATAGTTCTCATTAATATTTTTTTTTTCTAAAGCACTACTATTGAAATTTAAACTACTGAAAAGAAATGTCGCTATAGGTTGATTTATCTTCTATTCACCGAGCCTCACATCAAGGTTTGAAAGTTTTGCAAAAGCTTAAATTTTTGAATTTTCCTTATTTTAATGTTTATCCGAAAAATAGGGTCGCTCCACCAAATCAATGTTTTTAAATACGAAAATGTACTGTTGTATTTCAAATATGTTACATATTATGAACGAGAGTCTGGAACCCTATAGTTTATCGTTCAGTCGAGATGTTTCACATTTAACTTGACGCTCTCAAAAAATTATTCGCTTTAAAGAACATGTTTAATTTAAAACAATAATTTTTCAATAAAATTCAGAAGGGGTAAGAGAAAATGCATGAACCTCATTGCAATGTACTTAACAGTTACCAAACAAATAAACATGGCTTTGTGTACCATAACGATATTATTTGTTATCACCCTTTATTATAAAAGAGTTTTAGTATAATAAAAAAAAAATCTAAAGTACGTACTCAATACAGTATTTTACTTATTCAAGTGGCTTCTTTATAGTTGTAAATTCTAACAAAAAAAAATCCTTTTTACATTTTTTCAATATTTTGAATTAGTGTTTAGCAGTGATGACGAGTTTAATGATTTAAGTTGAAAGGATCCATTATATTCATTAAAAAAAACGTATTATATTTACTACCGGAGAATTAGCATTGAAGTTTGGGACATGATTCGAAAAAGCTGGTTTGCTGTGGGTGGTTTATGTTTATGCAACATTAGAATATAGAATTAAAATGAAATTTCTTTTTAAAATTTATAATTTTACAAGAATACGATTTCACTGCGGCTTTGAGGTAGCGTTTTTTCACTAAAATTTATTAATAACGCGAGATTTGGTTTGATTAGCTTCCTTTGTAGTAAATTTGTATTTGATCCTCTTTCAATTTAATGTATAACATTTTTCATTTGTACAAAAATACTGTTTTTTGGGGCCCTTGCTTTGAATTAGTGGTAGATCTTGGACTTTGAGAAACGGAAAAAATTAAGACGGCTCGGGTAAAAAGTGACCGTATGTCAGTATTTCATTTTTATTGTGGGTCCCCTAATATGGGATAGGCAATTATAATAAAGAAAAACGGAAAATATTAAATTTAAGAGCTAATATGAGATACCGCATAAGATATGCAATATTAGGGTTTTCAAATGAAAAAAAAATCTATGACAGGTGTCAAAAGCTGAGTATGCTTTTCACTAAATACGAATATTTTATAGTCAAATTAAACTGGAGTATTTTTCAGCCTATATCTCCTACCGTTATTAGTATTTAAAGTTTATGTTATCTTAGATCAGGAGAAATCCTACTTTATTCCTAAAATTTATTTAATTTAAGTAGTTGGCGACTTTTAATCAGAATGATCAGTGTCACGCTAGTTACATTGCACTCAGTCTCAAAGCAACAGTACAGAATTGCCACTGTTATTGTGGTGATACTTTGATGTACAGTAGAATAAATTTTATGGATGTCATTATTCTAATTGTAATTTTGTGCTTCTTCTGTTTTCAAAGTAAAACAACGTCAAATACGACTATTTAAAACAAAAAAAAGCTCTTTAATAACTATGCAAGACTTACTCAATGATGCGGTATTTAAGATTTATTTAAATAATTAGTTTGAATAAACAGCAAGAAAGATTTAAAAGTGGATTTTCTTTGTTTAAAATAACAAACAAAACAAATTTCTTTTTAACGTTAGTATATAACGAACACAGAGCGAGTATTCTATTATATTAAAAAAAAAACTCTGTTTATACCTTTATGTAATATATGTACATGTATATTGTATACCCGTTTCCTTAAACCGTACAGAAGAGCAAAGTATATTATATACATGCCTTATGCTGCAATATTGTATCGGGAAATCCCCAAGGAATTCTATTGAAGTGATCGTGCGATGGAAAAGGATATTACGCATACGGAAAATTTATTTGAAAGGGAACCAATGCTCGTTTGTTTTGATATCAAAGAACATAGTAGTGTAAACATGAGGCTAATGCATTCAATGTGTTTGTGTAGTATTATACTGTTTCGACATGAATCCATTTATGAAGAATAACCGTAAAAAAAAAAAAAATTACGACAAGTTTAATCAATTCTAACGGACTTCACCAGTTTACTGTTAAACTTTATTTAAAAACATATCGCACATACATTCATTACATATAGCTAGGGTCCGGATCTTTTAAAAAACCTTTTATTTTGGTTTATTTTGACTGAAGTTACTATTTTCTATTTGAATTATATATTTCACTAACAAACTGCATATGTATGTAAATATAAAATCAAAACATCTACATAAATATCGTTGGAATCGTACAAGCTTTAATTTGCGTAAAATTTCGAAGCTAAGATCCAATCCCCCGATTTTTAAAAAATCTTTTACTAACATGGTGTTTTTGGAATTATTTTTCAATGGAAATTTCTCACCATATCGATGGACGGTCGGCCAAATATTTTTTTTCCGATAGCTATTCGAAGTAGCTAACTGAAGAAAAAAAAGTTCGCCGAACAATGATCCAGTAGTTTAGGAGATATGGTTATTTTAAGGACCTTTTATCGAGAATCTAAAAATCTTAATAACGGACGGACGGACATAGATAATCTTAAAATTGAATATTAACCCTTATTGTGGCACCATGGTCTGCAGACCACATATTTAATATTTATGGAAATTTTTCTATGAGTCGACTAACAATAAATCCGTTGAGAATATTCTAAAATTTCAGACTTGTGTCTTTAATAGTTTTTTTAAAAAAAGGAAGTCAAATTGGTCTACAGAGACATACTCTATGTACATACTCCGTACCAAAATTATAATACCCTTCGATCCTACGCACATACGGGTATAAAAATGTCGTCTTTATCGATGACATGGTATTAAATTTAACGATTTTTCAAATTAGACAATCTTTTTAAGTATTGCTAAACTTTTCATTCTTTATTTAAAAGCTTATGCAACAACAATTTAGATTTCACTCAATAATACAATCAATTTAATTTCCAACAGCATATGTAAAAATTCTCACACTTATAAATATTTTAAAAAATTTACTCAATTTATAAAGTGTATATTGCGATTCATGTAGCCTCTTTAAAGGTATTAAACGAACATTCATCAGCATGAGGATTTTTTTTTTCATATATAGCTAGTTTATAGACATTAGTACCGTACAAGTACATTCGTTTGTAGTATGAAGTTTTTTCAGGCGTCTAATTTGGGGTAATTATAGTAATATAGGAAACATAATTACATGGTAATACGATAATATATTATCTTAAGCACTTTTTATATTTGTACTAACTGAGGGATAAATGAACCTGGTTCTACATAGACTCAAATACATACGTACCTCGTACGTAAGAACAATTAATCAAGTCATTGAATAAACAAAAAAAAACTATAATTTTTTGTTTTTCTCAAAAAGTTATTTTTATCCAAATCAGCTTCATTTATTAAAGTTATAAGTAGTAATATAAACACAAACTACTTAATATATTAAACCGCTTTTCTTTTTTAGATTTTTAGATTAGTAGAAACTTATATTCATATAAATACATACAGAGGCGGTTCTATTAGTTGTTCAAGTCGTTTACTGAACACAAATTTGTTGTTGTAATATGAATCATTTGCTTAAAGTTATTGTTTTATCATTATTAATTTATTATTTTGGTTATTAATAATTTGTTTTCATTTTTAATTCATGACAAAATAATTACGTTATTCAAAAAACTTATTCGTACGGCTAATTGTAGTCGTATCTGCGGACGCCGTCTAAAGAATTCTTTGACATTTAAAGACATTTTTGTTGTTGTTAAGCAAAGTGTATTCTGTGAATTAATATTGATACCCGTGGCCTTTCATCTATATAGCAAATGACACATTTGCATATTTATAAATTTGAGTGACTGTGTATGTACACATATACGAAATACGAGTATATATCAATGGTTTATATACTATACCCGCTAACTCATTTCTACCGGTACTTTATACTCAATACACTATACGAAACAACTTTAGTTTTTACTGTCTCCTGAAAAGTACATAAAAATGAGTTAGCGGGTATTGTATATAAACCATCGATATACACTTTATACCAGCGGTTTCCAAATTAGGGGTCACAACCCAATTTGGGGTCCCATTCAACAAAAATTGGGTCACGTAAAATTAAAAATATCAATGCGTTTTTGAAATATTAAAATTGTTTACATATAATTATTGTATCATTATTATTCTCATCAATTAGTGACATCAACGTCTGTACTAGGATTGAGCTTTTTTACAGCAGTTAACCTGTAGTGTAAACCAAGCTTCAAAATATTTGACATTTCACATTCAAACATTGGTTTATATGGATGAGCCACGAAATTAATATTAGTAGAAAATTTGGTCACATAAAAAAAGGTGGGAAATCGCTAAACATATAATTCTGTTTTAACACGGTAAATACGTTCTAGAAAAAATCATGCAAAAAAAAAACGTGTAAAATTAGGTTCAATATCCTTAAAATCTTAAAATCAATAATCTTAGGTTCAATATCCTTAAAACCTTAAAAACTTTAAATCAAACAGCTTTTTTAATCGTGCTATTTCGAATGAAATCGTGTAAAAACGGAATTGTGTTTATTTTACTAGACCGCGTTATTTCAAAACCGTATAAAGCAGAATTGAGTGTATCTAAATTTTAATTGAATATTTCTTAATGTCTAATCAAATTAAATTCCTTTCATTAATAGCCATAAATAGTTATGTGTTTTTTAATAATTCGCTAGATTTGTGAGTGTTGAAATTAGGTGCTTAAGATTAAGACACCATTCATATAACAATATTGATAATCTTACTCCTATTTCTATTCAACCCCTTGTTTAATATAATTTACCACGAAACTGATCCTTATCCTCAAATCATACAAAAATAATTTGATTTTATTGGCACATTTTCCAACCTTTTTTATATTTCTGTTTTTATGACAATGTTATGGCGTTGTATTCGGTTCCCAAACCCATTTAGAAAATAATGAAATAAAATAATAAAAATAAAAAAACGCTGAGTGGTGCAGATAGTGGATGAAGAATGAATTTTCTATTCTATTTTTTTTTTTTTTTTTTCGCCGATGGATATAAAATATAAACAAATTTTGTTATGTTAATATTAGTTAAAATACTCGTACGTATACGAACATTTTGTATTCAAATTCTCGAATTCTTTTATACTAAAAATTTCCTGTGATCTTTTTAAATAAATTTGTGTAAATGCAGTAGATCCACGCTCGGATACTAAGTATGTATGTATATGAAACACAGTGGTAGAGTTTTAGTATTATCGTTTACCTTTTCATTATTTATTCAGTATACCTGAATTTATGCATGCAGCAAAGCACTGAGAAAATACTTTCAAACATTTGGAGCGTGGGATATAAAACTTGAAATAGTTTTTTCTTCAATCAAATTGTTTTACTTAACTTTTCTAGCTTGAAACTGGTTCAACAATATACGTACCTACAACTTAAACTTAGCAAAAAAAAAAAAAATGTTGAAAATTTAATACTGAACAATTTGCTTTTCATATTGTTTGTGTTAAGTTTTTAAAATTGTTTTGTTCTCAAATATAAAGTTTTTAAGAATTTAAGTTCAGTGGTTTTCAACGGGGACCTGTATTGCAAAACCCTTCACAAATATTATTCGATATCCAAATTTTAATATTTTTTTAGCTCTATTCTGCTACAATTCAAAAACCGCTCAAAACTAGTGACAGCGGTCATTTTTGGTTGTTTGTCAACGAAAACGCGATTCTCGACATATTGATGACATCCAAAAATCAAGACTTTTTAAAAACCAACGATGGCGTTCAAATTTTCTATTATATGGAGAGAAGAAAATTTTTTTTGTAAGTTTTGTGTCCCTACCGGCAGCCTTTGTTATTCGTATCGATTTTTTTCCTGAATATTTAAACATAAACTGTTAAAAAATTACAAAGAATAAATTTGTACATTCTTATTAAAGACAATAAGTAAAAGGTAGAACACTACCTTGATAAAATGACAAGCGATCAATTTAAAACACTTACAAGAATTTTGGGTGACTAATTACGCAAACTGTTCACCAGGTTATATGAGCACATTAAGAATTTTGTCGCACGTCCAACCAGTGTTACATTATTAATTATTGACTGGACGTTTTTCTTGTATCCAAATGCTTGTTGTATTCTTAAACACGCACCGTGGCTACAACATTGGAGTAACATTGATAAACGATTTTTAATTCATCGGAAAAAAGATTGCCAGTCAAATAAATATTTAACCCTAACTGACTGATGACGAAGCCAATATGTGTATCTATATTTTTTTTACACACTTACAACATTTTTGTATTAATAGTTTTTTAAAAAAGGATAAAATCCACCCCCCCATTTCCTCGACCATTTTAGGGCTTTTTTTGGCGTTGCCAAATAATTTCTAGGAGAATTTTGAAATACCCAACTATTACACACTACAATAAGAAATCCCAACAGTTACAATTATTTTTCTACATCCATTCTGCACCCTTAAAATAATTTACAACAATCAAATTAAAATATTCTATAGCAGGTTTATCTAATATATATTTACAGTCCATGCTCCATGTACCTACTTATTGAAGAAAATCAATCAAAGATCCAATCACAATATACACCAATTAAAAGTTTTTCTCTATATTTTTCTCTAACTTGAAGATAATCATTTTTCTTGTTCTCTATTAATTTAGTTGTAGAAATTTCGCACCCAAATATGCTAAGCTATGCCATCCATAGTAGAAACAAAATTAAGTAAATAATTTCTTGTTATCCTTATACCAGCCGTGACGATTGAAACTAAGAGGGTGGTGGAATCGACGGATGATCAAGTTTCGTCGTATATAAATACCTGTATAGTATTTGTAACTACAGTCTTTCCCCGAAAATCGTTATATATCTATTGTGATTTGTTAATAGACATTTTCACATTTTTATGTTATACTTTTTTCAAGAGGGAATATAACACACAATAACAGCAACAATAATTTTTGTTGTTGTTTTTCATACTTTATTCAGAATACGTGCGGTTTTTATCTAAATGACATTCTAATTATATAAATTAATGAAATCCATTGATAACGCCTAAGCGTTCTTATACTCTTGAAACTAATAGATGCTAGATGTATTGATAGAATATATTTGGATTATTTGTCCAACCGGTCTAACTGAATTAAATGTTCCCCTATTTAGTAGAGACTAAATTAAATCAATGAAATTTATATAGGCTAAGTGAGATGAATTAACCGATGTTTACTGTGGAATGTCAAAAAGCACAAAATTTATGAGAAAAGAATAAATTTACGTCATTTTCAAAAGCTAAGGGAATTTGGATTTATTAACGAACCCGGGGTCTTTTATGTTTTAATATAATTAGAGGCCCTAAATGTTGTGACTATATATGTTCTAAATTGGTACGTTTACTCTTAATAAAGCAACAACAGCTCAGTGTTGCTAAGCATTGATATTCATGTTTTGGGTTCTTAATTTGTTCGTATCATTTTTTGAGAACACAATAACTCAAAATCAAAAACCTGATTAATTAGTTTCTATCACTACTCTACGCTTTTTGCAAATAATAAAAAAACCAATTCAGCTAGCTACCATGTAACCATGACTCGTATCGTATATATAGATTTTCAAGTCTCATGTAAAATATCTAGAATCGATTTGAGTGGAAAATTGATAATAACTGCCCTGTTTACATATTGAGTTGAGTAGGAGTCGAGTTAAAATCGAGATTTGAAATAAAACTTGTGTTTATGAACGTTTTTTTTTTGAGTCGAGTAATACTTTAAATCTATTGGGTCAAGTTGAGTCAACTTTATTTCAACTCGACAATGAAGGCGTTGTACAACATAAATAATTTCAATGCCTAGGTACATGCACCTAATTCTAACACAAAACCAAGTTTACAAAGTACCATTATGTACAAATTAAAAAAAATTAATTTTAATCAAAAATCATTTACTTAGTACTTAATAACAAAAAATTTATACTTAGTATATAATTTATAATTAGGCATGTAATTTAATAAAGTGTATTTAACATTTACCACCAGTCCATAAAACAAGTAAAATAACAAATAGCTGGATAATTGCAATGTTTTATTATCAAACGTCATAATGCGTTTTAATTTACTGTCAGCTTACTAAGATTAATTTCCAAAAATTAGAGCTAAATTTCCACCAAACATTATTTAGCTGTCTTATTTAGGATGTAATTTGGGGGATACTTCAGACAAATTGTCTTAACTCGGCAAGGTTATTTATTAAATTGTACTTTTGAGAGTTCAACGTAGCAAAAAAAAAAATACATTTTTAGAAATGTTTTTATTTTCGACCAAATTTATTTGATATTTTCAAATGGAAAAACCGAATATACTTTGCTGTTTTGTTTTGATAGATACTTTGCAAAGTAGCTCCTGTTTAGATTCTGGTACATAACATATGTATGTACATATGTACAAAAATATGTTCGGTACTTGTACCATATATACATGTAGGGTATTTTAAGCCATCGATGGAATATATACGATCTATTTTCCCATGGGAGGGAAAGTTATATATCACGTACATATGAAGTAAATGTGTTTTACTCACACAAAAAAAAACTAGTATTATACTCTAACTAATAATACTCTGGAAAATATGCTATAAAATGGATTCATACACATGCATATTTATATGTGTATACATAGTATATACAATGGTTAATGGTTTTTGTGCTTTAAGGACGTAGAATATTACAACATACAAATGAACTGGAAGAAAATATGATTTTAGCTAAAAAAAAAAAATATGTTGAGTATGTAAAATAAGTAACATTTGGAAAACTTGTCTAAATACATCAAACAATAAAGGATTTTTGAGGTATTGAAAGACCAAACACCGTTAATTAGGGCGTTGACTGGTGAAAAAAGGATTTCTGTTGCTACATAATTTGGTGCACTTAGACGATACGAAGCAAAAATTCAAGGTTTGGGTACATTTTAGCAGGAAAATTTTGTTTTTTTCCCTTTCCTTAAAACTGTTGTCTGCAATCGCTCGTAAACACAATAACTCAAAAAGGAGTTGAGCTAATATTCTAGTTAAAATATGGAAGTAGTAGGTACCTTCCATATTTTAACTAGAATATTAGCTCAACTAATTTTTGAGTACCCTTTAAGTACGTCCATATAATATTTGTGGATTTTCTTGTATTAAGTGAAGAAATTTCGTATAATACAAAAGGATGCATAGTAAAAATGGCCAAATTAAAGAAGTTTTTATGTGCACGTAGTTTTATCATCAACTTTTTTTTGTAGGTATACATCCTGTGTTGTGATAATCAGAATCCAAAAAGAGCAGACAAGAAGTAGTATAGGATCTCAGCTATTGATATGTAGGTATTGACTTTCTTGAGATCATTTAGTGGTGCGATTTTGATCGTGAATCCACACAGAAAAATTCTAAGCTGTTATGTAGTTTTTTAACAGAATGCGCTCCGAAAATTCTGTATTATGTTTAAAAATAACAAACAGATTTGTACATTCACAGTCATCGTCAGGAAAGTACCGCAAAGATTCAAATTCTCAATGTTGATGTAGAAATTATAAAAAAAAAATATATATAAGAATCGACCTTAAAACGCTATCTTGGGATATGCCTGTGGCCACTTTAAATTTTCAAACTTTCAAAACCATTTACTATGCTGGTGCTATTTGATTAGTAGCTCTTTAATAAGTTTATTAATACTCCAAAATAATTTAATTTTTCAACAAGAATATTGTGTTTATCACATACGAACACTTTTCTCAAATTTATATTAAAATACACTCTCCTCACAACTTTTATTAATAAAAGAAACTTATTGTATTAATGCGACACGTAGGGTACAAAAATTCGTAGTCATTTTTGGACGCCACCCCAAAACTATGTCCTGTCTATCCTATATGACAGAAAGCTTTCAGGGTTTTCTTTTATTATATTAATCTATTTGCGGATTTTACAAACAATTACTTGAAATAAAAATATATTTTAAGTATGTATGTATGTATATGTATATGGATACCGATATATGGTATACATAGATATGTTTTATATTGGTAGATACATATATGTAATATGTAGCTATATAGCTTTTCAAAACATTTTATTTGTCTCAATAAAATATAGGTATTTTCCTTTGTAAACGACGTTGATAAATGTTTATTGACAGCTTGACGAGTTTATACATATTTAATAGACATCTTTCTTTAGACAGGAACATAACCTTCATATAAAATTTAAAAGAAACTAAATTATAAGATAAGTACTCACCGATGGATTTCCCATACACCTTCTCATTTGATCTGGACTCCGATATGATGGACTGTAACGCCCAGGAAAACAGCCTGGCGTTCCCATTTTCATTTTATCAGGCGATGGATACATGGACATAGTCATGCAGCCACCGGCAAAGTCTTCTTCTAATTTTAACGCCTTAGCGGCGTCAAAAGGCGTCGGCGAGTAAATTTTGAAACAGTTTTCTATGTACAAGAAACTAATATCACTTTTGTTATGTTAACATTCACTGCAATGTTATTTTGTTTTTATTATTTTTCAGTGTTCATTATTTATTCATTTTTTTTGCAGATTTTGAAATATGTCGTTCAAGTTGACTGAACTACCTACAATAGCTCGCATTACATAAGTTTTCTAGATAAAAATTCAAAATAGATTACATGCGACAATTTGTAATCAATCATTTATACATATTTATATATATATATATATATATATGCTAGATGTGCAGTACAGTATAGTACAGTACATACATCCAAAATGGACACAAAACATAAGAAAATCAATACGATTCATGCCTATATGAAATGAAATATTAATCAATGAGCTATGAATTATTAATTGCTATTTTATATTACCACAACGTATGTATAGTAAGTATGTACAGTTCAAGTATATAAATTCAGTTATTTTATTAGAAATATCAATACGTGTAGGTATGTATGTATACAGCAGGACATTGTACATATGTCATAAAATACTACAACGAATATTCAACAAATTGTATAATTTTTGGTCAGCTGAGTAGATATTTTTTTTATTATTGTCATAAATCATAATCTTACGTAATTATATTCAATTGGTTTCAGTTTTTTTTTTCTTTGGGAATATCCTGGGAATACAAAAGAAATATATGTTTGCAAAAAAATAACGTTATAAAACCTTACTTTACTGCATCTCGATAATATATAAAGAAAATATGTTGCATAAAAATAAAAGAAGTGATCACTGATCAAGTCAATAAAATCAATTTTTAAATAATTGAGAAAAATGTTTGCATGCAGGAAGATTTTGCTTGGACACTTTAAATAAATACCTAACCCACACAAATTGAAAAGCGTATTTTTTTCGAGTTTTCTCCCAAAATTGTTCTCAATATAAAATTGAAAACTAAAAATTTGAAGAAAACTTGCATGTAACAATATCTCAAATTTAACATTTTTTGACTAGAACACTTCTTAATATCGAAATCTGTTTTGACCGCATTCAATTTAGACTTTTCTAAAGAATTGCTATTATTTCTAGTAATTGGTGTCTTAAACGTACTTCCGCCATGAATAAATAAGTACTACTACATGAATAAATTAGTACATAGTCCACCATGGTCCACGGATTATTTTCTGTCACACAATGTATAGAAAAATAATGATTTGCTATTAAACGTGCTTCTGTACAGGTATCCCTGGCTTAAATTATTGGTTAAAAACTGAAAAAACTACCAATTTTTGACCTTTGAACGGGTTTGGGATTTGGCAAATCTCAAATCCAAAAATCTCCATACAAAAATAATCCACCTTAGAGTTGATTCGATATTAATAATTTAGTTTAATTATTTTTTTTACATTTGACTGATTTTTGGGACTATTTATTAATTAGAAAGTTGAATTAGTAATACAGTTTTTTGATAATTTAGCTAAGTATGGCTAAGTTAATTTTATATTTGTTGATTTCCTTTGCAATTTGTGGTATTACGTCGAATGTAACTAATTTTTTATTTCATTTTTAAAAAGAGTTTTAATACAAATTAGGAAGATAACCAGATGAAGGCGAAAAACAATAAATGCGATTGTAATAACAAATATCGCAGCAATATTGAATGTTTGTTCACTGAGACAAATAAACAGAAACACAAGCACTACTAGCATCATTTTTACCACTATAAAAACAATTGAAAATTCTATAGTATATTTTTAATTATTAATTTTTAGTAGCATTTACCAATAACAAATACATTTTTTTTTAGTATAGGTTTCGTGTTAAACACAAACCTTTACTAATAGTAGCCCAAAGCTATCGAACAATATTTTCTGCTGAAGTAAATCACTGCAATATCATTACTGGAAAAGAAACAAACATTATGATAACTTCGATAATGAAATTTTTAAGTCCATACACTAATATTTTCGAAAATTGTGAAATTGTGCCAGTAAGTCAAAAAACATATTTTTCTGATCTTTAATTTATACAATTTGTTTTGATTTATTATAGGGTACCTATTATGTGAGACAAATTCCCATTGATACAAGAGTTATACCTTCATTGATACCAACGGGTACATATCAATCTGAATTTCAGATATTAGATTTCCAAAAAGAGATTATTTTTAACGAAACAATTGTCATGAATGTTACTAATAAAATGCTCCTTGATTGATAACAAATTATTATTTGGGATAGAGTAGTTAGTTAGTTAGTGTGAGAGAGGGCGGGTGTCCTAGAGCGCCCAAAATTCCTTAGGCCTCTATAGATGGGCCCCTTAGACATCCCTCTTTATACATTTTTCTCAATTGACATAACAAGCTCGTATATGTAGAACAAAGCAGCACTTGAGGTGTTCTTTTTACGGAAACCTTTCAAATGCTCAAAATTTCAACGCTATTTTTAAGCATTGCCATTTTAGAGATAATGTCATTATATAGACTGTTTTTAAGTGCAATCCAACCACTCGGTCTCAGATTCAAATCAATGTACCAGAGAAAAACACATCATGTTTCATCCTCCCGTCGGTCTTGAACCCGCGACCTCCCGCTCCAAAAGCAACCACTCATTTTTCTAAGCCATTTGGTTGGTTTTTTTAAGGAATAAGTTTAGTTTGAAGGAAGAACTGGTGATAAGACTGTAGAAAGTCGTCGCATAGCCTTATATTTATGATAACGAGTTAAAACAAAAAAAACCTAGAGGACAATGGAATTATTTGTAAATAAAGACCATTTCATTAGATGCACAATATGGTAATTATGGAAAAAGGCCACTCGAAAGACCTTAGAATTTGTTTAGAAACTTAAAACTTGGATAAAAACAGTTTCCTTAAGAATGGCTTTCATGAAATTGAATTGGAACATGAGCCAAGGATCTATATACCACCATTCACCGTTCCTATCGTTTTGAAAGATTATCTTTTGGGTTCATTATTGAAACTAACTTAAGTCAAAAATAATAGAATTAGAAACAGTCCCTTGAAATAAAGTACATAAAAGTTGTGCTCTTTTATCGACCAATTGGCTCAATGGTAGAGTCAATGCCCTTAAAGAGTTAGATCGCCGGTTCAAGACCGGCTTATAACTATTTTGCAGATCGATAACGTTTCTCTTCCGTCGGATGAAATAACGTTTTTCAATTTTATTATTCAAAAGGAAAATCTTATTATTTTATTTCCTCTTCGTATATTTTCCTTCAAATGAAAGATAATAATAGTAAATGTCATAAAAATTCACCAAAAAACTTATTAACAATGCAATTATATAAAATCTATAATAACAACTTAAACATTGAATTATTGGGGGTCGGCGGGTGGGTTTAGGTAGAAAAAAAATCAAAAAGTTGATTACGCAGACCTCAGTCTCACTTGTGTTCAGATAGAACTTTACCAAATAAATTTAAGTTAAAAAAAAAACTTTTAGTAATCTCTTCCGAAATAGTGTTAATTCTCTTAATTTCGATATTCGATATGTTAGAAATTGAATAAATAATATGATTAAAAATAACTAAAACCTTAAAATGATAAATAATCGGAACAAATACTAATAGAAAATCAAAAATTCTTAAACAAAGGGAACCAATAACGAACCCATAACGTTTGATCATTATATGATACTTGTGTGTACATAGATTTATCTTGAATTATACTTCAAATCAATAAAACTTACTTTGAAATAGACAATAATATTCCATTAGCTTTAATATTAATTAATACTTAAGATATAATATTCACACATATGTATGTTGTACATCTGAATATGTATATATATATATATATATATATATATATTTAATTTAATATTTGATTTTGTTTATTATTTTTATTTACTAACAGCGTTATATAATAATAATACTATGTAGTTGGATACCTATACATAATATCACAAATAAAAAAAATTATGAATAAACAACAACATTAAATTCCATCATTCAATTAATGTAATATTTAAATCATTACATTGTTGCACTAAAAAAACTAAATTATTCAATGAATCGGTAAATTTAAATGTTCTTTTCAAGCACATTATTACTTATTTAACAGTAAATACTGCCACCTTCATAATATGTAATCCATACGCACTTTTAATATCCATAATTATCGTTAATTATTAATTGGCGCATATTAATCGAATTCATAACTTTTAAACGCACAATTTCACTTGATTTTTATTTGTAGACGTTATTCATTAAAATTGTATATGGGAAAACAATAATAAAAACCTTTTTAATTATACATGTGTTGATAAATATTTTTGTTCACAACATTTTTTTTTTTTTTACAGGTTACAAGAAAATGTACACCAACATTGTCTAAATAGAATCGGACAAAAGTTTCAACTGAACGCTATTTCGTCCTTTTGATTGAAAACACACAAAAGTGGGTGGCACCATTTACCCCTCTTCCATAATAAGGGAGTGGTATCAACAATCGAAAGCGCATAAGCAACATTTACTTTACGTAAGGATTGGCTGAATTGCCTATTTTTAAATGCTATGTTTTCAAAAAGGACACAAAAAGCGATATACTTTTGCAAAGAAAAGGGACATCAAAATACCGGAAGTCAAAGAAAAGTCATGGATTACAAATGAAACAACCAGCCGAAATTGATTAGAAACAGAGCAGGATAAAGAACAATGAAAGGGAAAAAATTGCTTCAAATCATGTACTAGTACTAGAATTGGAAAATCGAATATGTTGCGATATCCATACGTTCCATACTTTGTTGATAAGTACGTAGTCGGCTAATACCCAGTACATAGATATGTATGTACATGTACATATATGCAAGTACATTTATGTATATAAAAGGTAAATTCACGGCGGGTGTAGTGCAGTATTATATTAAAACATATAAACTCTTTATATCAAACAGAGATGGCGCTGTTAAATCTCGCATGTGCGCTGATAAAAATTAGCTCTTCTTAAAAATATGTTAATTGTTAACAAAGTAAGCATCCACCACAATAGTTCGATGAATATTTTATTATTTTTATTTAAATTGAATCAAACGATTGAATTCACCAATAATCTGATGTATGATTTTTAGACTTTCTTTCTTACTGTTATTAAGACATTAATTTATTGTTATTGTTCTACGTTCCTGTACTGTCTTACAATGCCTATCGTTGTATATCTACATACATACATACGCACAAATAATTAAGTACGTCAAAACTTTGTTAAATGTAGATCGTAGGTTGAACTTCCCACAGGAGTCAGTTAAATAAACATTGAAGTGGGAAGAGGGAGTAGTCATGTATAGACCCCATATTTGTATGGATATATACGATCGAATCGAATCAAACCATTTTTACGTGTAGTCGCATGGGAGCAAAGATACCCAAAGGGTATTATGGCCTTGGACCACCGTTTGTAAATAATAATTATTGTTTTTTGGAGTAAATCGAACAGAGCTTAGGTTGTTTTGGCGAAGGTAGAGAACCGTATTGTACAGTGTTTGCCAAAAGGTGTGTCACCGATTTGGCCCAATTGTGTCTCAAAATCCTTCAATTAACTTTCAATTTTGGGAATTTTTGCAATTTTATGAACGCAACGATCTTGGGATGAGTTTCCCAATAAATTTTGTTCTAGTTATATTTTGCGGTCACCTTGCCCCTAGAACCTCCTGTATGCTTAGTGTTGTAAAATTTACGAGAATTTTCCTTTTTGAAAAATATTCTCGAGATTCTCCGAACAGGAGACTTTTTTTATTTGAAATAAAAATGTTTTTACTTAAAAAAAAAAAAGTTACGCTAATAATAGGAAGATTTTACGTTTAAACATTAGGCACAGGAAAAAAATTGCTTTAATGGTGATACTGTGTATTTTGTCAACAATAGGGAAACTTACGTTATTCTTTTTTGAAACTTAAGAGATTAATTTAATTGATGAAAAAAAAACTGATAACTAGCCTTCTAAAATATTTTCTAATTTATTTTTTTGTTTTGATTTAAATGTGCTAAACATTCTACTAGTAAATGTCCATACTCAATAGGGATATGTAATTATTTATACTTTAAGAACTTGCCAACTGACCACATATAATGTCAATTGTTTCTGACTCTCCACTTACTGTAGCCAACTGTAGCAAAGTATTAATGAGTCAATGAACGCGAGACTATTTTTAAATAAATGTTTAATGACTTCGATAAAGAAAATAAAAACAAATAAATAAAATAAAACCTTACGTTTTTTGGATAATAGGTTTTATAATTGGGAAAAAGACATTTTATAGTAAATTTGTACATGAGTTAGTGAACGATTGAGGAAATTGTATTCATTTTCAATACCAGAACTAACATTTTATTAAAATCCTTTTATACAAAATTTCAAGTCTAGCGCTTCATTTGGTTAAGAAAAGATCAATTATTCAAAAAATGTATATGGGGGTAGTGTGCCCCAGCCAAATTGATAGATTAATCGGTCTCTCTCGAGTAAAATTTCAGCATACTAAGACGTAAATTGATTTGAAACACCTTCAAAAAAGTTGAAAAGAAAATTAACAGGATATTCAAGTTCAATAAAAGCTATTAAAAAAATTTCAACCATTATTACTAATACTTCTATGGCAAAAAATATCCTGTTTATGGTCAACACTTTAACTTCATATTCATATGAGTTTTACCGAGGATAGTTTACTATTTCAAAAATATTCAATTTGGTAAAATAATTCGAAAAAGGTTTCGATTAAATTTTAATCAAACAAACCTCCAATCATTTCCCGGCTAAATTGAGATTTCTTTTTATCATTAGAATACCCGTGGCTTTTTTGTGCCGGAGCGCACCGGAGTACAGTTCCGGAAAATGAAAATTTTATTGAAAAATCAAATTTTTATCGTTTCCAATTATTTTCATAGATACAAAATATAATTTTAACATTACAAGGATTTCTAAGTGTGCTTTTTCGACTGGAAAGTTGGTTGTTATTTGTATACAAAGCATAATTATATGTTTCGAATTAAAATTTATTACCCACACATGTAAACAAACATTCTAAATTACAACCGATTTGTACTAATGCTATTTTTACATTAGTTCTAAAATATGGAATTTTCCTTACAGGAAATCAATTGTACTTGTTTCGTTGTTGGACATTTGTCTATGTTCCTTCTTTCTATAAGATATTTGTCAATAAACGTTGCAATTTTGATTTTAAAGAGCTTTTTCCGCTTCTTTCCTATGGGACCTATATTAAAATTTTCTCCAGAAAAAACGTTAAATTGTATGCACTAAATAAGATTGCACTAAAAAGTATATATTTTTCTCCATGTGAATGTTTGTTTTTTTATAAATGTTCATACAAAATTACATATGTATGTATGAAGAAAATATATTTTTTGGTATATATGTACAATGTACATGTATGTATGTATATCATTTTTCCAACTCCTTCTATAGAATTGAAAAAAAATATTTTTCCTATATAAAATTAAAAAAAAAAAAATTCCGTTCCGGTAAATAATTGTTTATAGAAAAAGCACTGGGAATACCTAATGCTTTTGTGTGAAGAACCTATTCATCAGAAATAAAATTCATCTTTTTGTTGTAAAAAGACAACTACTGTATACCAATATGATCTCTCCCAAATAATATTTAACAATATAAATTTAAAAAAATAAAAATATTTTTCTTAAAAATGTCTCAACAAAAATATTTTAAACATAGAATATAAAAGAGTTGAGTCATATATCTTTATCATCAGTTAAACTTAAGTAGTATCTTTGTATATGTATAAACTTTCTAGAAGCAAATTTAATACAACTTAAGTTGAAGGAAGTTGAAGGGAAGGGAGAGGTACTATGTGTACCTAATTTTAATATAATATAAAGATAAACTATTCATTTACTCGAAATATAGTCTGAATGTAGAAAAACATGAATATGACAATTATAGAAAGTACAAAAATGAAGATTTCATTCAAAGACGACCAAAAAATTTCATGGCCTACCCTTGATGACACTGCTATCAATTTTATATCATTTCTAGGGTTTTTAATCATATCGGATTAAAGGAAAATGAATATAACAAAAATTATAGAGAGTAAATAAGTGAAAATTTTAATAATGATTAAAAAGTTCCACAGCCTACCGTGATAGCGCTTCAATAAATTATATGTAATTTAGAGAGTTTTTAATCATTTGAATTCAATTTATTCAATACACAATTTGTTGTAGACAGAAAATAGATAAGGACAAAGTCGTAGCGTATATTATAATTTGGGTAGCCAATTATTTCTTCATTACTGGTTTTTTTTTTGATTTTTTTGATTGGTTTGAATTGTACAAAGTATAAATTATATGGTTAGATTTTAATATATACAAAAACCCGGAACAGATTGCTAGGAATATTAGTTATTCAAAATCTGAGGCCTTAACTACTTCTACTGGAATTGTTTACTGTAAATTCATATACATATTCCACTTAGTTAGTTCCCTGTAGGAAATGGTTTACAGTGTTAATTTTCACACACAATCAAAGTCAATCTTATTTTATTTTATTTTCATAAAAGATGTATGAACGATGGTGAACATTGCTTAAGGAGTGACGGAGAGTAATATGTAATATAAAAACAATTTTCATTTAACTTGAACATTTTAATACTTTACTTATATACATATCTATACGTGCATATTATGTATGTATGTATATATGACTATGTGTATTGTTCATGTTTGAGAATTTATATGCAGCAGGATTAAGCATAGACATTGCCTGACTTCTTGAACTCAAATTTTGTTCGCGCAATAAATGTTTTTATGGAGACATTACAAATGATTGAAAACTGCAATAAAAAATAACGTTGCAATAATTTAGACAGACGGCTGCAATAAAATTGAATTTAAGATTTCTACAAAACGCAAGAATTGGGTTTTCTTTTCCAGAGACAATTGATATTAATTATTCATTTGATATTCAACCATATCTAGTTTTTCTTTTCCTATGTGTTGCTCTCTTGTACACCCCTGAAACAATTCATATATATACAACAGTTTAAAAGTTTGGTGTTTTTTTATTTAGTGAAAAGGCAACATTGAATAAGTCTTATTGCTAAAACAGAATACCATACTTCTAAAGATACAGTATCTTATAAAGCAGTAAAGTTTTTATTGAAAAAATATGTTGTTACTGTTGGAAAATTAAAAACTAACTTTATCTTTATATAGAGGTACATTGTATGTAGATACCGAGCTACTTTTAAGTGGGTAATAAAAGAGATTGTTTTTTTATTTACGCTATGAACAATGCTTTGTTTTACTTTAATTAAAATGTATGTATACACCCCACGTACAATCTTACATATAACATACATTAAGTATTAATTTGAAGCCAAATTTTTCAATATTTATTAATGGCATCACCCATGAAATGATCCCAATTAATAAACTTTTCTCTTATATCACTTCGGGAGATTTCATGACAACAAATATTAGTTTTCCCCATAATTATCTATTTTAATACTGAGCACCTAAAAAGTGTACCTTCACTATAGGTACTGTGGTAACGAAACTATAGCCATACCAAAAATATAGGAATAATGTATGTATGTAAATCAAAAATTCCATAAGCATCTTTGGAAAAGAAGAGGCACCTCTTTGTAATGATGATGATGATGAAAACGATAATCTTTAATAGTAGAAAATGAGTAGAAAAAATTTTGCTTTATCCACAATTTCACCCAAATGTAATTAAAATTTCAGATAAAAAAATAACAATAAACTCCTCAATTATGTAATATTAATTCGAACAGGAATTTTTTTTCGGAACCCTATATTTAGATATCGATTCGGTTGATAAGTTTTCATTACGCCCTTAAATTTTCTTTTTAGAAAATAGATGATCTCTTTGGGAGCAATAATACTTCTATATAAGGTAAAACAGAAATAATAGCAATAAAATTCTAAAAAAATGTGTTTTTTAAAGGAATATGCAAATAATGGAATGTAGACATTTATATTGTTTGAATGTATTATTCAAGAAATGGCAAAATGCTTTTTACAAATTGTTTTGTTTTTATTGTTTTTTTTTTTTTTTTGTTTAGATAGGTATAAGAATTTAATTAAAGAAGTAAATTATTCGGTGACACTAATTTACACACTTATTTATAATCATGTTACAATGGTGTAAGAAAAATGTTCTGTATATATTGCAATATTTAATGAATATGAATGAGGTAGTAATATTTCTAATCTAGTATTTATTATATAGTAATCGAGTTCAATTTGTTCCCCTAATGACCTAATTATCACCCAACACTCTGTGCAGAATGTAATAATTTGTCTTTGTTTTCAAGAATACCCACATTCTGTGGTTGTATATGCTATACTTAGTCTAGTCAATAGAATAGAACATTATTTACCGTGTCCCTATTTTCTCTCTATATATCATTCTGAAGTGGAAAATCTTTCCAAATTGACAGAGAGATAATAAAAAGTAACTAAACAGTAAAAACATATAATTAGTTGTTGAACCTTATGTAAGATTTATCATAGTAAGAAAATAATACTTTTTTTATTAAAAAATATTTAATAAAGTAAAGTTAATTGAAATATACAAATATTGTTTATTGATGTTTAGATTTTATATAAAAACCAGTAAAATGATTAAAAACCCTAGAAATTACATAAAATTGATTGCAGTGCCATAACGGTAGGTCGTAAAACTTTTTGTTCTTTAAATAAAATCTTCATTTTTTTATTCTCTATCATTTTGATCATATTAACTTTTTAATATTTTCCGAGTAAATAATTAAAAGCCATCGAAATGACATAAAATTGATTGGAACGCTATGACGGTAGATCGTCGAACTTTTTTGTCTATAAATGAAATATTCATTTTTATATTCTCTAGCATAAGAAGTAGCAAAAACAAACCTAAAATGCTGACGGGATTCCTGATAGCGGATTGCAGGCTGAATAGACATCTAAATTCACTCAAGATTCTAAAATTTTAAAAGAAAACTGGACTTGAAGTGTTAGTCTAGTTAATGGAATGACTCCAAAGAGAAGTAAGAAGGAGGGAAACAATACATCTAAATACAGGTCAAGGTGTACCACCAAACAACAAACAATCAATAGTTATATGAAAAGACGTATTACTATTTTCTTTTATTGCTTAAATGTCTACATATTGAATTTAATGGTTAATCTATTAGAAAACGATATTTATCGTGTGCACTTGTTTCAATTTGTACCTCAACAATCCTTAACTCAACTCAACCCCATGAATCGACCCACACTTTAATTGTAAATTTCATCGGATAAAACTCCCAACTAAACATAAAGAACATCTGTTAGAACTATTTTTCATTAACACAATGTGATAAATACTTATCAAAGGTCGTAGACTGTTGGACATTTATTCAAGATAAGTGGGGGTACATATAAATCAGTAAGTAGTACAACTATCATCAATGATAAAAATCTTGTTTGATACTTACTACTTACTACATTAAGATTACTAGTACCATATCTCCTATTAAATATTTGGATATATGAATATACGATATGATTTAAAATCTATTAGCGGGGATTTTGAATAAATTTAGGGTGATCAAGAAATTAGTATCTACATAAAAAGAGGGTTACTTTTTTTATTACAATTCATTGAGTAAGAATCAACAGGGAATTGCAGTAACATATACACTTTCAACAAATAATCGGTAGGGATCAACCCCGTCAATAATGCTCTATTATCCCGGTTCAGCAATCTGGTAATCTATTTTCAGTTGCTCTTTTTAAGCAGATTTTCATGGTACAATCTCAAAGGGTGTGTGTTTGTTTTTATAATTTTTCTATACATACTTAGATTTACCTATAAAGGAATAAATATCCAGAATATAAAAACAAAGTTAGTGAAACTTATTAACTTTTATAACTGATAGAATTATGTAAGTGGATGTTGCAACGTTAAACCCCCCTTGGCTTTGAAACAGTTCAAAAACCCACATAAATGTATGTACGTAAAAATTCAAAAAATTCTTACCAATCTAAAGAACAGTGGTAGTAGATTTATGGACGCAACCACACTTGGCAGTAAGCTTTCTGAAAACGACGTGACGACGAACGGTCTATATGTTGCTACAACAAAAACGTCTGCCAAAATTTTTGAACACTTTGAAACCAGAATCACGCAATGGTCAGCAACGTTCAATATTCGTGTTTTACTGGTTTTCTTTCGCTATTAGTTCTACTTCTACATTCCACAAAAGCAAACGGTTTCTTTCCTGATGCTTTGCATTGTTTCTTAAACTGAATAGCCGCATTTGAGTGAACACTTGAAAATATTATTATTATTTGTATTATTATTACTCATTATTTTGAGAAGATAATTAAATTGTATATTGTACTCAATTCTAAGAAGCCTAAGTAAATTAAATTTATTATTTTCAAACAAAAATATTGTACTATAAAAAACCATACCGGGAATGGTGGGTTCTCCGCCTGGAATCTTCGATAGATAGATAAGCTAAGGGCACATGTATAGTGCTTATTTACTTAATTTTATGCTTGCGGTTTAGAAAATTATTTTTAAATGGTTTGAATAACAGGCCTGAACATCGTGACCATAATAATAATATAATTGAACGCCTCCAAAAAAAATCACTGTAATTAATGTAAACACATTTTCCACGTTTTTTTTACAAATGAAAATCCAAGAGCAACAAAACTTAACGTATTCAACTCACTATACTCTTTTCTCGGCCATTTTTAATGTAAGTGATGTGCAATTTTCAAGTATCCATTCCATTACTGAATCTTCGTTCCTCTTACAACGGATGCGGTCACAACATGGTCACAACACAAAAAATTCAAACTAGTAATCACTCTATACAAGAAATATTATCAATACTAGTGGCAATTATTGAAAGTTAATTTTTTTTATTTCCCATCTAGCAGACAAAATGTAATATCGCGAATAGAACCAACATTTTCTTCTCCCTATATGGTGGTTGTATTTTCTGTTGGTTGGCTGCATTGCTCGTAAAAAAAAATGGAGGCTTTGTTCGCAGAAAATTAGTATTTTTTACAATTTTTTTAAGATTGCAAAAATGTAAAGATCAAATTAAAAATGGTTAATTTTTTAGTGTTTCTTTTCTCTAATGTAAGGCAATTTACACAAAGATTATTGTAAATTCTTAGCTTATAAGGTAAAAGATTTTTTTCAAATTAAATTAAAAATTGAATATTTTATCATATTAATCCATCATCATTGAATAAAAAAATGTATTTTAGTGAAAATCGTTATGATAAACTAATTGGTGGTATCGAGTAGTAGCATGGAGTCACAACACAATGATATATTGGACTCCAATTTTGATCAATTAAATATAGTATTAAAAAATTCCAATACAAATTTGGTCTTGTCGAACACAAATTGGGAGACTTGTAATTCTAATCCTCATCAACTAGTCAGCACAAATAGTTTTGAATTAAATGCAGCTACCTCAATAAGTGAGGACTCGGGATTACCACACACAAATAGTTCAATTTCAAGTGGTGATTCAATTCGTGTAGGCCTATGTAAATTTGAATTTGAGGTAAGTGCAAGAATTTATTCATGATAACATTTAAAGTACCAATTAACATTTTTTATACAAATAACTCATTAAAACTATACAAAGAGATTGGTCATTTTCAAAACGAGAATGGTGATTATAACTGAAATTTAGAACAAATCTTATAGATAATTTCAAATCCACTTACTATTAGTAGCTAATCATTTGAAGACATTTGTAAACAATTAAACCAATTTCGATTTTTGTAATAAATTCGATTTTTGTATAAAATCGTAATGCACAAGCTAATGGGCAAGAATGTACAAAAACAATTTGAGACTCATTCACGATTCCGTCCAAATTTTTTACTTCTAAAAGGGGGCAATAGTATAACAGCTAGCCCCAACAATGCTCAGTAATGACACGGCTACAACTTGTGACGATGCATAACAATACCCTATCCCTATGTCTTTTTAACATTGAGCAGAAGCCGATTTTTGTTTGTACAAAAGAATCAACAAAAAAGGCAGCTGTACAACATCTGAATCGCAATGACTTATACAAAAACATAAAGAATTCTTATTCCAAGGAATGACTCCTGTGGGACACTAATCTTTCTGACCCGAAAACACAAACTGCCTGCTACCAAACAGATTAGAAAAAATAAACGAAATTGCTGGAATTTCTCGTGAAATTGTAAGTCAGGGCTTATGATGAAGATTCTGTTTAAAGGTACAGTGAAGTTAGTGCATTCCAACTAATAATTATGGAGATTATCCTAAATTTCGGGGTAGGAAAAATTGCCTTTTAATAATAGAAATTAACTGTACAAATGTAAACCCTTTCCGATGCAACTTTTAAGCCCTAATGTCACTTAAATGACAATTTTTGATTTGATATAAACGAAATCCATAATAATTAACATTCTAATTGCAATTTTTTAGCTAGCAGAAAGCGATGGAGAAGTTTCACAGTTCGATTCACTGGATAATTGTTCAGATGGCGGCATGAGTGCTGAAAACTTTAATACTTTAAAGAAAGGACCACTAGCACCTATTGATCCACCGCCAGAATTTCAAGTACTGTGTTTTAATGTTTTTCGTAAAATCTTTTTTTGTTTGTTTTCTAAATATTCCCCTTTTAAGGATTCACCACAAACAACACTTTTGCGATCATCCACAATTCAAACGTTTGCCCTTAAAATTTCCCGAAATCTGATAACTAGTGCATTAAAATTATATTCTACTCGGTGTTTAGTACAATTTGCTGGTGATAAAAACTTAAATTCTATGGAAACAGTTAAGAAGAGCCACAAATATATGAGTAGAGATAATATCAGATCTTATGAGATGTACGCTAGTGATTCCTTATTAAACAGTTACAATGATAACATTTACGATATACCGAATGCTGACTCCGAATATTCATTAGAGAATTACATTTATAATGATCATGAAATTACGTCGACACATCATGGTAAAGCAATGCCAGTAAAACGTAATAATTCGGCCAAAACCAATTGGATTACATCGAAAACTAGTGAGATATACGATTATGATTTGTATTACAACAAAAAAGGCGATAATAGCCAACGAAGAAAAACACCAGTTTTATACAATCCATTGCATTATCATCCGGGCAGTAATCTATCATCCGGTAATCGTCCAAATTCAAGAAATTCCCTAAATAGCCGTCTATCTAGTTCGCATAATTCATTAACTGTACCGACCACAAATAAGGCCGACGATTCGATATTTATCACACAGGCAATGTCTCATGATGCACTGACGGGTCGGGAAATATCCGATTTCTATAATGTTCCCATCGATTCAGATATCTATGCACTGCCTATTGATGTGGTTAAACCAGAATCGAAAATAATTAAGGCTGGCTATAGAAATATTCGTGGAAAATTGAAATATGATCGAAACAATAAGAAAAGAAGAAAACCGATAATCGGCGATATTACCGCTAGTGATAAATTTATTAATAAATTGAAGTTATCTAAATCAAGTGACAAAAGACATAGCGTTCCCGAAAATATTATTGAACCAATGCATATGACGCTAGATGAAGTTAAACGATTTTATCACAGTTTGTATTCAAGTTCAAGTGAATCGAGCGACTTTACATCAAAGAAAGTGACTGTAAATTATAAAAAAGGTATACTTAATGGCAATAGCAGTAGCAATCCAGTAAAAAGTGATAAGTGTAGTACTATAAAAAATACATGTACGTCGGGTAAAACAACAACTACAACAACTACAACAACAACAACGACTACAACAACAACAACAACAAAATCAGCTATCATGTTAAAATCGAAAAAACTCCCTGCCAAAGAAGACTGTGCCAATATTAATCAAAAGTATGGAGCAAATAACACCAATAAAAAACCGCAATTTTCACTAACTATGAATCTCAAACAAAAATTCTGGGGTATATTCCGTTTTAGAAAATCTTCCCAAACACCGACTACCCAACCAAATGATTTTATTGATTATGAAACAAATAAATTACCGTCGGTTATTAGTTTCAATGACATTAATGGCAAAAAGGAGAAAAAAGTGAAATTTTCTACAAGAGCTTTACCTCCACTACCCGCTAAAGGTTAGTAAAGCTTTAAACATATTAATGTTAATGTTAATTCAATAGGTTCCGTTTCGACTACTGTATTGAAGAAAATGACACTGCCTCGCCATTGATTTACAATAAACTGTTTTACGAATATTTTACGAAGTAGAATTGTTTTTGATTTATTCTCTTTTAATGTTAAGACATTTTGTACACCCCAATGTCCTTAATTAAGTATAATTAATGATCCCATAATATATTTTTAGTTCCTATAAGCGATATGGATGTTGAAGACAAAAAACAAGATAAAAAATCCGAAGAAAGTATAATGGACTTTGCAGCAAATATTGAAAAGGTTAAGGAGGTACGGATTAATTATGATATTTTTTTATAATTAAAATAAATAGAAATCTAATTCAATGAATATTTAGTATGGATGGTATTGGGGACCGATTTCGAGTGAGGCTGCTGAAAAAATTTTATCTAACGAACCGGATGGAAGTTTTATTGTTCGAGATAGTTCCGATGATCACTACATATTTTCGTTAACATTTAAACTAAACAATTCAGTTCGTCATGTTCGAATCGAACAAGATCAAGGTAATTTTTTTCGTGTAAAACAAAACTAACAAATTTAAACTACAATGACATTTGACATGATAGGAACTTTTTCGTTTGGTTCTTGTGCAAAATTTAAATCTCATACCATTATGGAATTTATTGAAAATGCCGTAGAGAGTTCTAGAAGTGGAAGGTAATAAAATAAAACACTAATCAATGGAGAGAAAAAAAAGACGGTTTTGAATTTAATTGCTTTCATTGTTTTAGGTATTTATTTTTCTTCCATAGACGGCCTGAACATGGACCAATGCGAGTGCAATTGACAAATCCTGTTTCTAGATTTAAACATATTCAAAGTTTGCAGCATATGTGCAGGTAATTTGATCGAAAATGTATAATACAGGACAATATATCCAAAACAAGATTTATCTCGCACAGTTTATTCACGTCTGCCGAATAAATTGTGCTTGGGATGAGTTTTACGGGAATGAATTATGTCTTAGGAATTATACAAGGATGAGTTGTTAGTGTATAAATTGGTATGTTCGTATGTTGAGGACTAATCATCTTAGTAATAGGTGGAGGAGGTCTATCTCACCAAATTCCAGAATTTAGCAACACTGCGTTTGTTGTTCGCACATTTAAATTGTATAAAACTTCCTTTTGGGATGATTTTTACCGTGAATTCCAGAATTTGGCATACACTTGTATTAGTTATCAGTATTGAACCTAACAGAGATAAACACAGCCGATATTGATTAGTAAAAAATAAATAGAACGAAAATTATAGAGAATTAAAAAATTAAGATTTCATCAATACATCAAAAAGTTCTATGGTCTACCGTTATGGCGCTGCAATAAATTTTTTTTTTTGCAATTTCTAGGGTTTTATGATTTTTCATATTCAATTTGTTACAATTTGTTAAACGGAGAAAATATATATGGACAAAGTTTTAGATAATAAATACAGGGTAACCAATTATTTATTCTGTACCAGGGCCCTAATTCTATAAAAATTCAAGAGAAATGGAGAACGAGAGAATATGAGAATGATTTGAAAAACTCTTTCTCCTAAACTCTTAACTCATACAACGACTTCTCACGACTAAATGAAACGTGAGAAAGTTTAACAGATGTTTCTCTTATCTCCTTTCTCTTTTCTCTTATTCAAGAATACAGAATACCATATTTGAGCAAATAAGAGAAAAATTGCCGTTTCTCACGTTTTCACTTTCTCTTATTGCTTACAGAATTAGGGCCCTGGTCTGGTTTTTATTTCAGTGATTGAGATGACGATTTTAATTTTGGTGTCTCACTTTTTTCTGACTTTTGCTGGTAACATTAATCACCGTTTTTTTTTTTTTTGCAGATTTGTTATACGAAAAGCTGTCGTTCGAAAAGATTTAATACAATCTCTTCCACTTCCTAGAAGGCTACTAGACTATTTGAGTTACAAAAACTGTTATTCGGAACAAGTTGAAAGTGATAGTTCTCAATCACAGGTAATTTTCTGATATTATCACTAAATTAATGGTTCTAAGATAATAATTATTGTTTGTGTTGTCCGTACAGTTGTCAGACGATGGGCAGGTATAAAGAACAATAGCTTTATCAAATTTATTAGCTTTTATATATATAGTTTATATATTTATATAAATTGTTTATGATGTGATTTTTTATAGTTAAACGAAAAAAACTGTTTCATTAAATTTATTGTGTAGACTAAAATATAATAGAAATAGAGGTACAATAAGCGAACGTCTATTAAAAAAAAAAAAAAAAAGAAAAGAAAAAGAAGATTTTTGTTTTGTTGTTTTTTTATTTTTATTTTTATTTATTAACTTTAGCACAAAATGCCTTGAATGCATGTAAAAAAATTTATTGAAAGAAAAAAAAAACCGATAATTTAACTTTTATCGAAAATTTCACATTTGGGTGCTGTAATTGGATTTTACGAATTTTTTTTATTAATGTAAACATTTTTATATAATATTTATATATACACATAAAAAATAAATTTAATTTATTTATATAATTAAGGTTAAAAATATGATGCGATAAAAGTGACATTAAACTTTTTATCGTGTCCGTAAGAAATTGTGCAAGTAAATTTGAATTACAATAATGAATTTTTAGTTATTTATTTATATTGATGAATAGAAATTTTGTAGTAATATTAAATTTTGAATTTTTTAGGACTATTTGCCCCCCTCCTTTACCACTTGAAACCTGAGAGAGATATATTGTAAATTCCCCTACCGCTTTCTTGTTCTCATTTAACGGGGTGCTGTTAATGAATTTCAGCACTCACCATTGGAGATTATTCTGTCGGATGATATTTGGAGTCATCAAGATGTAGCTTCCTAGGTGGTGACGTCTGCTACGGGACATGACCGGACATTCACCGAGTATGTGTTTCGCCATTTCAAGAAAGAAGCTACATATAGCGTTTACTAGTTCAGTAAATATTCGGAGGCTTTTTTTTTGTGAAGCCCTAGTAGTTTGTTTGCTCTTTTCTGTAAATATGAAGGAATGGATTTCTTTGCGTGATATGTTGTCCAGGAATGCTTTCCCAGCAGAGCCGCTTTTCGCCCTCTTCCCATTTCAATGTCGCCCTTCTGATTGTAACTTTTGGTAATCCACAGGAAATTCTGTTTCATTGTATTTGTGTCGTTTATTGTTTTTTTCTACTCTCGCAATAGTATCGACAACGTAAATACGCAGCTAAACTGCGGTCGAATACGCCTCTAATCTTAAATAAAATGGCGGCTTTGACATTTGGTTAATTTTGAGTAGTAAAGAATCAACGATTGAGGACAATGCCCAATATGTATATTGGATATTTTAAATTCATTCTTTCTTAAATATAGTAGACGCTTATCCCATTCATTCATTTTATAGGGGTACTTCGATTTCTCGTCTGTCACCTAGATATTTAGACATCATCCAGGCTTTAGATACAAATTTCAAATCTACATCTATTGCCATTTTATGGTAGAGGTGGAAATATTTGATCCATTTACAATACCAATCGCCTGCCGGAGGAGCATACATATAAAACCAACTGTCCATATAAAACCATACATATAAAACCAACTTTCCAGTTTTTAATTCAACTTAAAAAAGTTATCGTAAACGAACAAGATTTGTGCTGGAATTCATGAAAAAAAAACAGGAAAACAAAGCTTCCACTTTTATTTTGTATGCAAGGTGTGGAAGCAAAATAAAATGAAGACCAAACCATAAACCATTTTCTGGACACATTCTCAGTGAAATAAAAAAAATCTATTCGAAGAAAATATATTCAAAGCGCATAACATAATAAGAATTGGAAATATTGAATTATTCAACGTCTTCATCATTATTTCCGTCTTTTTTCTTCTTTTTCTTCTTCTTTTTTTCAGATTTTACTTCCTCACTTTTATCCTCCACTGCAGTTTCCACAGACTCATCCAACTGGCTTTTGTCTTTCTTTGCAATTTTGATTTTCTTTTTGCGCGGTGATTCAATTTCCATTTCTTCTACCTTTTCTGGTTCGGCCTCCTTCACCTAAACAAACAGAAAACATTCAGCAAGTATTTCACCTGTTACTGTTTGGTCTTAACCGAAAATATATTCTTAAGGACAATTTTAAAATTATTAGATTTACCTTCTTCTTTTTCTTCTTCTTGGTGACGGTTTCATCTTCATCTTCGTCTTTAATTTCCTCTATTAATTTCTTGGTCGGTGTTTCTATTTCTGAATGTGTTCGTTTTTTGCTGGTCGATGCCAATGTATTGTCCGCATCCGTCGAGTAAGTTTGAATTTCGCTTTTCACATGGTATTTCTCAAATTTAGATTTGGCTTTACCAGTTCCAGATAATCTTCGTAAATTTCCCTCTTCCAATATTCGCAGTCTGTTTTCAAGTTTGACTTTGTGCTCTATGCCCAAATCCATTGTTATGTCCTCACCAAAGGCATCGACCTATAAATAAATGATTGTAAGAAAAACTTGAACATCTTAAAGGAAATCATTTTTGAATAAAAGGGAAAGAAGTGATGAGAGTATGACACAGTTAAGAACAAGTGCCAGTCTGCCTCTATAGAAGGCCTAGAATTGAATTTTCAATATTTTTACTTTCTTAGAATAGTTAGATTCTCCAAAAAAAAAATATTGAAATAATAGCACAGAGGCAAAGAAGGACCAAAAAATCACTTCTTGCGACAAATTTAATTAAATTAAAAAAAAACTTACTCTTGTTGCTAATGCAGCTTTAGCAGCCAGAGATCTTGACATTCTGCCTTTATTCTTTAAACTAGCTTGACCAATAAGCGCTGCATGATAAATAAGTCCATATTTGGGTGTATCCTTTTTTGTCTTTAAGGCTCGGAATAGAGCTTTTTCGGCGCCTAAATAAATATTCATCATATATTACCCTATCATTTAAAAAAAAACTCCATTTTTAGATTTATACCTAAAATCTGAACTGTTGATGCGGGATGTTTTGCCAAATTCACTAATGAGCCTGAGTGTGCTATAAGCCGAGCGCCAATCGTTTCACCAACCAAAACTGTTAGATTCGGTGCCATTGCCATCATTCGAGTTTTCAAATAATCAGATAAATGTGTACGATAATCATTAATGGCTAGTATCTCATCGCAAAGATTTTGTATATTCATAATATCTTCTTCGGAGATTTCCGTACCTATGTTGATTATCAAATTTATAAAAAATAACCAACCAAAAAAAAAAAAAAAAGAAGAAGTTAAAATTTACCCATCGAAATTTCCGCTGCTTCTTTGACCTTTTCTTCAACATCTTCTGGTAGTATATCAGACAAATCGGTATTTATCATATTATCACGAGTGCCAACCAATTTTATGGTTTTTATAAAAGCAATATTGTCGGTGATAATCTTGCCCAATTCGGGAAAATGCCATCCATACCTTTAGATAATATTTAACAACTAATTAAAAAAAATATAGAAAATTATGTTGCAATATGATTTTTATGAGCTTTCATCAGACAGCCAAAAGAAAATTAAAAATCATCTATTTTCATACATAATTGCGAAACCTTTGTTTTGTATCATCATTTGAAAGCTTTTCTTAACATAATTTAAGATACTTGACAAGGCAAAATAAACAAAAAAACAAAATTAAATTCACTTACCATTCTCTGCTTCTCATAAGATAATTGTTCAGTTCCTTATCCAAATCATCCAATAAACATTGTGCTTGAACAATCATCGTGTCAATTTTGTCGGGTGAGAATTTAAGCTTATACCGTGATAATGAATGTGCCAATCCTAAGGGTTACAAACATAAGATTACTATGCACTTCAAATTTCGGATAATCGTCTTCGACTACAATGTGAAAGCTTTCATCAGACAGCCAAAAGGAAATTTGAACAAATCATTATTTTCATTTATGTTTGCGAAACCATTTGTTATGTATCATCATTTGAAAGGTTCTTTCACTTCCACCTACTACAGTATCTGGCCAGTGAATTGCACGCACTCTTCATATATGCAATTCACAAGCTCTAGCTACAAATTTAAATATAAAAGAACACTGCTATATCACCCTTATTTATAGATCGAGAACATCAAGTACGATCGAGTCCATATGATTTGAATTATTTTCACCATAATGTTTATTGGCCAGAAATGAGTCTCGGAATTATCAATAATATCAACCATTGAATAGAAGACGATTTGAGGAAAAACCTTAGTTTTTTATTAGCTGAAGAAAAACAATCTTTCTCGGTGCTCATCTATGGATATGAAATTTGGAAAGTGACAAACACGTTAGAACCACGTATTCAAGTTTTTGTTAACAAATGTTTGAGGCCGAATAAAATTTCAAATAAAGCTTTACGAAGAGAAGCAAATTGTGGCGTTTGATAATTAACCAGAAAAAGTGAAGTGAGAAGGCCTGTGGGTGAAATCGCAAAATCTTCTCGACTGGAACCCGCAAGGAAACCAAAGAAAAGGCCATCCAAAGAACACGTGGTGCAGAATCGTACTAGAGGGAGTCAGGGCCAGTGGAATGAAGTGAAGGCTTTTGTATAAAATAAGATGGCGACATTTTGTTGATGACCTATGCTACCGTGCGGAGTAAGAAAAAAGATGGTGTTAAATTTGTTACAGATTAAATAGTGATTAACAGCATCAAAGGTTGTGAAGAAATCCAAAATAACCTGAAGTCATTTTCTACAAAATCTTTGATTAAGTTGGATTAGGGACTAAATAGGTCGATCTGCACCATTTTGCTTAAACTTTAAACACTTTTAAGAAATGGGGACTCTATTACAATAGAGATTTTAAAAATATTTTTAAATTATAAATTGATAAAAACAAATAAGACTTAAAATAAAGTAAAACATACCCAAAGCCATAGCAGTTAATTCTTTTTTAGGTAGACTAGCTAGAAGACTTTCACTTTGCGAACGAATGCACCGCATGAGTTCTTGAACACCCGAATTGGCCACACATTGCAGGGACAATTTATCTTTAATAGCATTGCCAAGTTTTGCATCGGCCACCAATAATTGTTGTTGAACATCATCGACAATCAATTTTTTTAATGTTTTTTTCAATGTTTTGCATAATTTTCCTTCTACAGCAGCGGTTGCTGCCGCTAATGCTTCGGTTGTATCTTCAAACTTTTGAAAATGTTTCAATTTTACACTGGAAAAGATGAAAAATTTTACAATTATTGCGACGTCATAATACCAAATAATAGAAAATATCTGTGCGTACTCATTGTACGCAAATACAAAACCTAAAAATATATTTTCATAAATTTTAGTGTGAAATATTGCGCCAATCAATTTACGACATTCGTAAAACTTTTCTAGATATATTTATTTCTAACAAAGGGAACATGTGTCGCATTTTCGTTTTTTTTTTTAATCTCTCCTCATCAACTTCTAGGGATACTTACATTTTGCTTGCTTTCTCCGGTGTTTCAAATTCATTGTAGAGATTGTCAACTTGGGTTAATTTCTTTTCATCCAGCAGCTAAAAAGACAATATTTACATTATTACAACATAGGTTAGAACCTTCAACAGAGTACAATCTGCTAAAGCTGAAGATAAAGAAGCATCAAGTTTATGCTTCGGTTTTAACACAATTTGAAAGACGCCGTTGGTTAGGAACTCATATTGGTACCTATGATGGCGCACCAACGCGCTGGCAATCTCATTACAACCTTACGTTATTTATTCAAGAAAGCCTTTTAAACGGCTAATTATAATTACAAGCAGAGTTAGTGGAATATTGATTTCTTAAAAATGTTTCAATATAGGGCGCGTGCCCTCAAATGTTAGTTAATTTACTGAAATTAATCATTTTAAAAGTACAAACCTTAAAAATAGCGTAACCAGCAGGAGTCTCGTAGAGAACAAACATTTTTCAAATGAAGTTAACTCTTTTTAAAAAAAAATTATTATTTAATTCCGAATATTTAATTTTCATCAAACCACATGGTAACAATCCAAAGGAAACGTGTGGCGAGACAAATATGACAGAACACCGGTAAATCCCTTCAAAAGAATTTAAAATGGCCTTTGTCTAATTACACAAAGGCCCGTTCACCTTAATAGCGGATTTCGGTTGACAACTAAAAACTCGTTTTTGGAAACACAGGTTCTACCAAATTATCATTTGGTATGATGGCAACACTACAAATATCTTTTGTAAAAAATGTAAATGTCAAAAATTAGTCATTTTTATTTATCGTACGTGAAATAAAAACTTAATTTTTATTTATTTTTGACGAAATTATGGCAGGCTCAGCTTTAAGGCGACTTATGGCAGAATACAAGCGTAAGATATAACATTACCAAATATAATATACCTAAATTTTTTTTTAGTTAATTTCCTATACCCAATTGTTGATAACTATTCAACATTTTACCTATCCATATCTTGTTATTTAATTCGAGCCTATTAATCAAGATTATTTTGATATGATATTTCAAAAATATAATCTATTCAGTTTGTTCTACTTTATTTTTAAATGGAAAATTATGGAATTCCCTTAATAATACTTAAAAATTAATGTTATTTAATTTCCTATATTAGAACGGGCACTTGACTATACCCAATTCCCTAAAACGTAAAATTTCGAGTCCCTCCTAGTATATCATTTAATGACGAGAACATAACGTTTCATAAAGTGTGGGGAAACAAATAATTTTTTTATCCGTTTTCGCTATCAAAACTAATTGACTAAATCCCCGCATCCCAAGTTTTCGATCACTAGCTTCAGACGCAATCTATGGTGTTTACGTGAAAAGCGTAGCAAAATTTCACATCATCCAAACTTGTACGATAAATTAAAAATATTGTAAATTATTTCAGAACTAACGCTTAATCCGCCAGAGGGCATTGTGGCTGGTCCAATCAATGAAGATAATTTCTTTGAATGGGAAGCTTTAATAGCGTAAGTCGTTTATGTAAATGTTCTACTTCCAAAACGTGACTTTGTTTTTATTTATAGTGGTCCCGAAGGAACATGCTTTGAAGGTGGCGTATTTCCAGCAAAATTAATTTTTCCACCAGACTATCCATTAAGTCCACCAAAAATGAAATTTACCTGCGAGATGTTTCATCCAAATAGTAAGTACACATTGATCTTATCTAATGTTAGTTATTTCTAAATTAGAACTTTTGAAAATATCCGTTTTGTCTTTCTTTATTCTATTTTTTAGTATTTGCTGACGGTCGAGTATGCATATCAATACTACATGCTCCCGGTGATGATCCAATGGGATACGAGCTATCTGCAGAACGATGGAGTCCTGTACAAAGTGTGGAAAAAATTCTACTTAGTGTTGTATCAATGTTAGCCGGTATGTAAATAATTTTTTTTATTATAAATTTCCACAATACACACTAATCATTGTGACATACTTTTTGCTAGTACGGATGCCTCTCCCTCCACATGCTTGTTTTTTTAAATAACCTTTCTATATTTTTTGAAGTCTGGGACTAGCAGAAGTGAATTCTTTGCGGTAGTTATGCTGAATACCAAAAGTATAGAGTACCTTTTCTGTCTCCTAAATTTTGGGCAATCTTCTAGAACTAGTAATTTGATTTCTCAACCTCAATCGTCATTGCATTTGAGCAGGTCCACCATTGCCCACGAAACCACAGTGTGAAGCAAGTTGGCTCCCTTTGCTTGATCAGTTAGGTTCGGTTCGGTGCAGTTCGGTTAATTACTTATAGTCATAAAAACAAAATGTCCACTTATTCCAATTTTAAAATTTCTATAAATAATTGCCAAGCCAACCGCTCCCATTTTTCAGAATATATTTTTGAGATAGTCATCATTTTTTGGAAACTTTAACCAAATGATAGAAAGTAACTAACTCACAAATATCGTTCATCGTTCAATGATTGGAATCCTTCCGGTTAATACTGTGGGCTTTTCTGATTTTTACCAAACAGGATCGATCGACTTCATATTCAATCTAATCAAGTTCCGAAAATTTAAGATTTTTAATAAAATATTTCTTCCAGAACCAAACGATGAGTCTGGAGCAAATGTAGACGCAGCAATAATGTGGCGAGAGCAACGAGAAGAATTCAATAAAATTGCTAGACGAATTGTGAGAAAAACTTTAGGATTACCGTCATAGAAACTATATTCGGAAAATAAGTTTATACTAAAAAAAAAAGGAAATTAACAGTAATTTTTGGTTTTCAAAAGAATAAATAAAAAAAAAAAAATCTTTTCAGTACTCTTTTAAAAAATTGTCAAAATACAATATTTTTACTATATATTTGTATTTAGTTAGTGAATTTAATTTATTAAGGGCTATGTACAAGGTCATTGTATACTTATGTACAATAAATTCCTTCTTTTTGAAAAACAATTGTTCCCCATTTTAATGTCTCAATTCCAACGTCCCAACTAAAAATCTGAAAAAAACGACTACGAATCGTGGCTACCAAACTAATTATATTTGCGCTGCAAACCCAAGCCGGATCGATAGAATTAATTTCATGTAGAATTCTATGGAATTCCTTTTTATTCTATTTATTCTAATAAATAATTCTTTTTAAATCCAATTTTAAAATATATTTATTTTAATAAATAGTTCCGGATATCATTAACAGGTTAGCCAACCATAGTTCGCTTTCTTCCTCTGGCTCGAACATCTTCATATTTCATGATTACATTTTTATGGTCCAGGCTGTTTATACAATTGACTTTGTAAGCATCCATGATTAGGCTGAACATTGAATCAATAGTACTATGTGTACTCAATAGGGCTCGTTCCAAGACGTACAAATCTACACCTTTATCTTCAAAACTAGCATGTAATTCGGAAAGACCAAAATCAATCATTATTAAATCATAGTCACTTAAGCTATCATCGACAAATTTAATTAGCATGTTTGATGTTGTTAAATCTCCGTGGATTAAATTAATTGTTGAGTGCATTTTGGCTATATTGAGGCCAATTTTATTCGCCAGTGTTTTGAGCTGTCGTTTTTGATCATCTTTTTCGGCAGACGAAATAATTTCGTTAATATATTTTTTAACAGTTATACTATTTTCAAAATATTCCATAAATATTTTTCTTGACACCAAATCCATATGATAGATTTTGGGAACGAGCACTCCATTCTGTATGCATCTTGATATGGCTTTAGATTCAGCTTTCATTCGTTCTTTCGTTAGTTGATTATCTAAATCCGGATTTCTGTACATTTTTTGAAATCTTTCTTTAATCAAGCAGGGGCGCTCATTAAAATTACCAATGTACAGTTTTGCTTCGGCACCTTGGTAAATTAATTTCTCTTTTTCATTTTCCATTGTTATGTTAAAAAGTTAAATAATTTTTTTAAAAACAAAACTGGCTAAATTATATTTAAATGTACTTGACACTTAGAACAAAAAAAAAAGGTTCAGATTCATATATTTTTCACCATTAACCATATTGAAAATCACTAAGCTAAGCTATTTTGAAAGAAGTCACGATGTCCAGTTACTTGTAACTTGTATCAGTTACTTGAACCCCGATACTTTTATGCAAGTATTCGATGTTTGCATGAATTTTTTTTTCAATACATAATATTTATTTATTCCATGAGTGGATTTAACATTTGAGGGGTAGTAATATATCGGTCATTTATAAGTACATACTCGTAAAGACTCAGATTTGAATTAATTTCGACAATTGTGATGACGTTTACCATTTGGACTTGATAAATAAATATGACGGATACTTGTACTATTTATGTCGTAACGGGTACTTGTATGCGGTAAGAGTAGCGATAACTGGAATATTGAACATCATTAACCGGTGCGGTGAAGTGACACGTAAATTCTACATTATTTTCTAAATCTAATTTGTAATCTTTCAAAATCGGAATTTATTAAAAGTAAATTGTTTTATCTACCAATTACCTATTTCGTAAATAATTTGTGCATTACATTAATATTTCTCAGAATGGAGTCTTTGTCTAGATATGTGTCGCCGATAAATCCAACCGTATTTCCTCACCTTGCTACCGTGCTGCTGGCCATTGGAACCTTTTTTACAGCTTGGTTTTTTGTATTTGAAGTTTCCCGACCAAAAACTAACATCAAGGATGGCGTAATTTTCAAAGAACTTCTAATAAGTTTGTTTGCGGCAATATTCCTTGGTTTTGGTGTACTATTCTTATTGTTATCTGTGGGAATTTATGTTTAATACTTTAATATACTTTAATGAAACTTATTTTTTGTTGTTGTAATTATTCTAACCACAATTGTAACCATTAGAATCCTTTTATCAATTTAGATTATGACGATTTTTATAAAATTAGAAATATTTAGTTAAGCTGACCAAATTCTGAAAATGTAAAAAGAGAATGCTTCGACCAAGCAAATATCAAAAAGATAGAATAAATGATTGTGCAGATCAGCTGGCAAGAAAGGGATCAGAGCCCGTCTGGGGAATCGGAAAAAAATTTAACTTTGTTCACCTATGTCCAATACGATTAGCAAGTGATGAGGGAAAGAGAAAGTTAAAAAAAAATATTTTACAAATACCAATTTTTTATGAAATTTCATGTTTCCTGTAATATACATAGGTTCACAATTATTTTTGGATGAAAATATTAATTCACAATGTCTTCCTTAATCAACTCTTCGTTTCTTAACTAATGATCCGAGTAGATCTGATATTGCCGGTAGATGTAAATCTGATGATGATGAAAGTACAGATGGATTTGGATTTTCCTTGTGACTCTTCAAATTTCGATGATGAGGAAATGTTGGCATCAATTTTGGGTCACAAGGTAATGGTTGCTCTTTGAAATAACTACTTTGTAGACATTCTTCAGCAGTTGCCCGTTTCTTGGGATCGTACATGAATAGAAAGTTTAATAATCTCAATCCAGCAGAGGAAAGCCATTGAAAGCGTTGTTTCAAATTATTGTATGGCTGTTGTTTAAGGGTAAAGTTTTTAAGTGCAGGAAGACTTGAAAAATTTGGCCATATAGCATCGGATGGTGTCCCCAATAGATCGATTATGAGTTCTAGTTGCGAAATTTCCGTCGTTCCTGGCAAAAGTGGTTTGTGGTCTAATAATTCTCCTAATATACAACCTACAGCCCACATATCAATAGAGGTTGTATGACTTGTTGATGCCAATAACAGTTCAGGAGCTCGATACCATAACGTCACAACATGTGGTGTCATTGCTTTCGAAGGAACACCGAAATATCTAGCCAAGCCAAAGTCAGCAATTTTGATGCACCCTTTATCAGTAAGTAGTAAATTTGAGACCTTCAGATCTCTGTGCACAATAAAATTTGAATGTAAATATTTTAGTCCTTTTAATACTTGAAGTACCAGACATTTAACTTGAGATTCAGAAAATGGGGTTGTCATATTGTCTAAAAGAGATGCCAAATCTTGTTCACAGTACTCCATTGAAACAAAGATACTTTCTAAACTTTTGCCGACAACCACCTCTTTCAATTGGACAATATTTTCGTGAATGCATGACATCAAAATATGAATTTCTCTAAGCCCACTAACTGGAAGACCATCTTTCTCTTGATCCATTCGTACTTTTTTTAGCGCAACAATTTCATTGTTTTTCGTATCTCTTGCACGATAAACAATTCCATATGTTCCTTCGCCAATACGATTGAGTTTCTCAAATTCAGTTACCAAACGACATCGTCCCAAAACATCTTCATCTCTTATTTCCATTAATCTGCCGGTTCGAAATGACGTCAAGACACCCTTTCTTGTTATGGGAGCATAGGGTTCAAAAGATTTTACGTTTTTCTTTTCATCGTCGACAATATTTATATTAACCAAAACCATTTTTCTTAATGCAATAAGAATTATCTCTAAATGATATTAGTCTAACAACACACAAATTTTGTTTAGGCTAAATCCAAAAATACAAACAAATTACAACAAATTTTATTAAGTCTAGTGGATGTGCAGTACCTAATATAAAAGTATCCTGATACTCTTTATTGAATCCAAGAAAAAATCTAAATACCAGCAACGAAATTACTTACAACAAATTTCATTAATTTTTTATTTAAATTTAAAAACTTCAGAAAAGTTTTTGTGTCCTCCATTCGATAAACCACTTTTCTCGTTCTAACACACATAATTTCCGATTCATTTGAATATTTATCCCTCTCTAAATTGCACAGTAAATTTGTGAATTGTCGTCTAATTTAAAGAAGATTTAAAATAATTGAAAATTCGATAGGGTTTTTAATCGAGGATTTACTTTACAACTCTCACTCTTTGCAGATAAATTTTTATGTCCTTTTTATTAGCCTCCCAAATACTCACTTACTTTTCAAAATAAAAAGTATCGGGTATTTAACTGTCAGTTATTCGGATTCAAAAAAATCCTAAAAGTAATGACCACTCTATACCGTCAAAAAATATTAATTTTTCAACTTTCAACTTCAACTTCATTTATTGCATATCAAATACGATTTGGTATCATTGACGTTAATGCAAAACAAAAATATCTAGAGCGCATGTAAATAAACTCAACATGAAATCGCAAAAGAAACCAAAAGGCAAAATAAGAAAAGCAATTTACGGTCAACATAAATCAGTCGTGAACTCCGTATACATTTTCTTCCTTTCGGAAATCATTTTCTCAAGGAAATTGAATTAGTGACATTTTTTAACTAGAAAAGCTTAGTGTTTTTTGTTGCAGAATAAAAGTGGTACCAGTGTTATTCCTATATATATAAAAAAAAAGTGATATCTACAAATAGCCAGATTTTGTGTTTGTTGTCCAAAGAATATGACGTAGTCATGGCCCTTTTTAAAATGGGCCTGGCTATAAAAATTGCAAATTTCCATCTTATTACAAATTTCCTTAAACGATAAAAATCGATATAACTAAACGCAAGTTATTAACTTGACAAGGCTTTTATGTTAAAAAAGTATTCATCGACAAATTAGAAATGATTTTGATGGTGGTACTTCATATTTTATGTGGATATGGTAAGTTTTGAGTGTTCATGTTCATCTCTCCAATATCTCCACAAATTTTCATTTTCTTTTTAATTTTACTTAACATTACAATACACATTCGGTCCTTCAGGGTGAATTACACATTTTATCCATTTGGAATACAAAATTTATGTTACAATTAATGTTAAAGATTAGCATTGTAATTGAAAAGGCAGTAAAAAAAAAAACTTAATATGCGTCCAAGGACTCGTTCAATATTTTCTTTTTTTCTTATGCGAACTAGAGCATCAACCCAGAAGTTATGTAAAATCGATTTGTAGTTTACCAAAATATACTTCAACACTTTCAGTATCTTTTTGAATGATTTATTTTCAAGAAATGAAGAGAATTTTGAAAATTGATATTTTAACAATTCATAAAATCTTAATTGCCTTTAATCACTCTCAATTTATGTTGTTTGTTAATGTTTTCTTTACCGGCCACTGTACACGAATATAAAGAGAAACTTTTAACACATTATCTTGAACTTAGAAATTTTGTTTGTGAAGTTATGCAATTTTAAACTTAAATAGTTCAACCAACCCCTTTTTTGTATTTTTCAAAACCAGGTCATTTTTAACCCTAATAACTTAACTTAAGTCATAAAAATCGGCTTATTGATTTTGAATTTATTTTTTCTACTTCCACCTTCTTATTGTAAAAATGGGAACGCTGGGATCATTTCTGATACCTTTTCTCTTTACCCTGTTTATTAATAATGTAGCCTCCTCATCTATATTAGGGCATTGCAGTTTCCATGAAAATATTACAGATTTACAGATTTATCACAGTTAATCCTTAGCGGATCTAGCTTCATAAAGTAAACTATCTTGAAATAATACAGAATAGTCGGTTTAAAATATTAATATTGTAAACCACCCCCCCTCCCCGTTGGTATGGTGCTCCATAAACGATGTCTAGATATTTCTACATTCTCGCTGCCTTTATTGGTAGTAAGCGTGTAGATTTCGTCAGTAAAATTAGGAATTTAAGCCTCATCCTGGCTGATAATTGACTTTTTTCCTGTGCCTATACACTTTTTCCTTTTAGCTTTATAAGTCTAAGTTTTTGAATTACATAGCCACCCCAAATTTTGGAGCCAATTTATCGATTTTTTTCAAGTTCTTGTTTGTCAAAACAAATAATTCATAATAAGTAATCTGACTCAAAACGTTTCAATCACATCGGATGTGGCTTTGAATATTATCGATCCGTATAATTGATTCCAAATGTGTCGGTAATTTAGCGCTCCAGCATTCATTTGCAGAAAATTAGTAAACCGCAAACATGTGTGGTTAGTAATTATGTTATTTTAATTGAAAAACTCTGTGCTTCCTGTTTGAAATATTTTACTTAACTAACAAACAATTACAATTTACATTTTCTTAAAACTTTAAATTGACCGTTGCATAATGCTAAAATGCATGGCACTTAATGGGCAACATAGATATTTAAGCATGTCGTAAATCGTTCCGATATCTAAACAAGGGTAGCAATAAAACTAATAAAATATTAAAATATCCATCTGGTTCCATCTTTTCCAGTATACTCCTGAACACATAACATTTCTTCATCGGTATCGGTAGCAGAATCAATTTCCTTCTGAATTTTATCCTCAATGAAGGAACAATTCAATATAGCAGCTTGTTTAGAATCATTTTCTAATCTGTTTTCTTTTGTGGTCTTTACATCACTCATTTTAGCCATATGTCTATTCCACCTCCTGATTTGTTGGGCCTTTACAAACTTTTAACTAGTTCTTCACCTTCGGCTAGTTCTGCAACCTGTGCATATAATTGCCATCAGCATTTATCAAAGGTTCATAGATTTTATGTAGGATCTTCCTCTCAAATATCCGTAGTAGTAATAGTAGTTTTCATCCTGAATATTCAGCGTCCAGTTCATTTCTTTTTATTGATAATAAAATCATGGAGATCCCTAAGTGCCAAAATATACGAGCCGCCACCGTGTACTGTCTTAGATTTTCTTCAGCCTTAAAAAACGTATAAACGGTGATTGTTAATTCATTCACAAGTTCTAAGTATGTAAGTAAGTAGTTAAGTACTGCTGGGTGTATTATCTTTACCCATATCTCATAGAAATTGAAATGAAAATATATTTAATTGATTCATTAATTAATGTTTCACTTAATTCTTTTAAATGGCTGCTTTTTTGAGCATTTAAACTGAAGTGGTTTCTATTTGTGTTGAGGAATTTGTCATTACTGATCTACTTAAATAAATATTAAAAGATATTTTCATCATCCGTTGAAAAAACTTCCGTCGTCATTCTATATTTGCATTTACTTTATAGTCTCGTTTCAGTACATTTTAAGTGCATACCATTTACCAGGGGTGGGTATTCGTGTAACGTCTCGTTTTGTTTTATTAAATTTGATAGATGCTCCCTTTACGAGCTAAATTTCGGACAGGTTCTTTTCTCTCTTTGTGTCTATGTTCAGAGTCAACGAAATAGACATAGCGAATTTTGGGTCTTTTGGGTATCATAATTTTTATTTAGTTTTTGGTAAACTTAGTTTTTGCCTGTTCCTACAGGTCTTTTCAAAAATATAGCCCCTCGGTAACAACCTACGTCTAGTTTTTACATTTTCCCATGTAGGAAAGTCAAACTATCCGTTCAGCGCTGTGTAAATCGAAATTATTTGCTTCTTTTCGACACCTATTTATGACCCTATCGATCTTCGTTTGCGATCAAAATATGATATGAGCTAAATAACTAAAGGTGTGTAGGATTGTAGGTGATACATACATACATCAGTGTTTTCTTAAAAATTCCCACGCTTTTTCCTAATTGAGTTAAACTAATTCATCTCAAACTCAGCTACAACTAGTTTGTTTTTACTGTTACAGGTTTTGTTCAATCAGTTGAAGTTCATTTTGAAACACCGGATAGTGGATTTTTCCTAAAACATTCACCAAGACACTCGGTAAATCCGGCTGCAGATATTACAAATAATCCAATAAAAACAAAGGATCAAGATTCGATTTTATCAGTCGATCGTTTTACAATAGTTCAAAGTATTCAACCTGTATCAATACGAGCTAGTTACGGTCCATTTTCAACAAAACAAACTGTTCCGGCAAGATTTATTGTGCCTGATTCGATTGAAGCTCAGGGCGACCATTTACAGGTATACTTATTGCATATACTTACATACTTAATATATATTTTTCCAATTCAACCAAATTCGTATGATTTTCCTTCAGAATGCTACAGGAGCACTGCTTGAACTTCAACAATCGAATGTTCATTTAGACATATCAGCTCATTTAGTTAGAACAACTATACCCAGAGATTCGCCAGTAATTCGTGTTCTTTTTCATACCGGTGCAGATCCCAGTGGCCATTTACAAAGGCAAAAAATCTGCGTTTTATTACATGTGGTAATGGGTACAAGAACACCACTAAAAGGAAGATGTATGCCAGAAGGTGAAGATGGTGTATGTGTAGCCGAAGCTATAATTCCGTCAAATTGGTGGCCACCTTTACCACCGCCAGATAAGGATGGACGATCGGCATCACTAAAAACACCGCAGAGAGTTGTTCAAGTGTCATACAGTGTGTTTGAACCACCATCAAGAAATCCAGAACAATGCGAACCAAGGGTACAAATTCAGCCTTTAACACCATTTGCTCAAGTAAGTACATCATAAATTTGAAAAATATGTGTTCGTTGATTACACAGTACTGTACAGTACATCCTCCCTATTAAACATTTAGTTTTTGACGACGAACTAAAAAGAAAATGAAACCAAAACTGAAGAGTTGATTCCAGACTATCGAACTAAAGCGCACCCTGTGAAAGTTCCCCTCTTTTGTATGTGAAATTTTGCCATTACAATGGCAGCAAAATATTTTAAGTCTAAACGGGAAATCAGAAACGTTCGGCCAAATCGGCACAACAAGAAATGGAAAATTTTCTCAACTAACTGTCAATTCAATTCATAATCCGTTTAGGTGGTTTGACAACTATGAAAAGGATCAATGTTGAGAATTTATAGAACATCCTCCGCTAACACTACCTACACGTAAAAAACTACAGTGAAATTGTTAATAAGGTCCTTGATCTTGGCTCTCAAGTGAAATAAATTGAAAACCGAGTGAGTTTCAATTGGTGAATAAGTGGTTCGACATAAATTTGAACTTTTTCTTTAACTTCCAAGAGCATTCTTAGTCAGACGGCTAAAATGACATTTGTGGGCAGCCAGTCTAGTTAAAATTAAAATTAATGATCAAAATAACAACAAATAAAAAAAACTAAAAATTTTAATTTTATTTTTAGGTTCCTTTAGTGTCTGCCATGACTGCATATAAAGAGCTTCGTGCTGACGACACCCTAACAATTTTAATACCTCATCAACCTCTTTATCCAATGTCTCGAATTCATGTGCCGGTCTTTTTACAACAACAGTTTGGTCAAAATATCGCCGTTTTTATAGTAAGGTAAGTTTCTGTCATTTATTCTATCATCATTTAGTAGTAGTTACAGCTTTACAATTAAAGTTGATTGGAAATATTTCTAATAAATTGTTTTTCGTCTATCAGAGTTTTCTATCCATTTTCTTCTAACGTTGAACAGAAAATAATCAAATTAAAAAAAAAGAAAGATTTAAATGACAATCAACATTAAAAATTTATTAAATTTAAAATGCGTAGAAAATTAAAATGACAGAAAATGCTCAATCATCATTAACGATGATACAAAAATGTAATTGAACGTGAATTCTTGAGACTTTGCCAATGATAACTTAATTCGTTTATGGATACCAAAAATATTTTTAAAAACCATGAGGACAACAACAACAAAACGTAATTAATTTGTAGCAAATTCGCTTGTTTGTTTTTTTTTTAAAAAAAACATTCAAAATTTGTAATACACTAAAACCTCGATTTGCGTTGTTATTTGGTTCGATTCAAATCGAAATAATGATAATAATCTATTACATAGTATTTCTATAAGACTTCTTTTATTGAAGAATCTGAATCGATGTCCATTGCTGTTGACCGGACCGGGCTTTATTAAAAATTTGTCGTAAAGTTTGGTGAACTGCCACAATTTATTTTTCTATGTAACGACTTTCCACTTCGAAATTTTCGAAATATCGATAAAAAAAATTTTGCAACACATAAACGACGCAAATCGAGGTTTTAGTGTATTAAATGTTTAAACAAAAATGTTGGGAAAGCATCCGCATTTTCTACGCTGTTTAAAAAAAAACTGTTGTCCTCGCATTGCCAATTATCAGGCCAAATAACTCTTGTACCTTTTTAAAGGGCTCTTCAGATCAAGTTAGAAGGTGGAAGCAACTTTAAAACTACTACTACTACTACTACTACTCCTACTACCTAATTATGTAATTTTTTAAAATACTAAAAAATATTTATAGAGCAAGGGTAAAGGCTGGTATGAGAATTCTGGGAGCAACTGCTTCATCGGACCAATGGAATGTATCCGTAGAGAAAGAAAATCCTAAACATACTGTGGCACGTGTAACAGCCTTCAGAAAAGACCAAGATCCCGACAGTCCAACAGAAAATAATGAAAACGTGGATACAACTCAGTAAGTGTAGAACTACCAACTGATTGCAAGTAATTTAATTTATCTTCTTATCGATTAAAGGGTAATTGAAGTATTCTCCTGGTTACTGGAGATAGCAAACGACACCAAAGAACATTGGGATGGCGGACGAATTGTTTGGTCTGTCAGTTATGTTCATGATGGACCAAAAATGAAAGATTTATCAACAGAAACTAATAATGGAACACCGGAAGAATCACGGAAAAAATTAATTGCAAAATTAGAAATTCAAAAGGATGACATACAGGCCGTACTTCCAATTTCAAAAGTAAACATTTTTATTAATTTTCCGTTAACAATGAATGTTTTTCATGTCGTTTTCTTTCATTTCTATATAGAATTGGGAACTAATGAATACAGCGGTGTTAACCGGTCGTCAAGTATCTCAGGCCATGAAAGTGTTTATTGTGTCACAAGCTGGTAAAATAGCCGACGTAACATTACAAAGTTCGTGTCATGCTGAAGATGAAAGTGTTATTAAAGTAAGGGCTCCTATTTTTATAATTTAAATCTTAAGACAGATAGAAGAACTCTTAATGGTTGTAATTGAGATGTATCCAAGCGGTGAGAGGTGTACTCACAGTATATTGAGTTATTCTGAATGATTTCCGTTAATATGTCTCTCTAGATCTAGGTGTTATAGTCTTCTGCTGGTCAACAGCGTTGAATTATTAAAGAATGTGATCAGCGATGTTTTTTCCTTTTCCTGGTAGAAACAGTTCTGTGTCTGTCCAATTTTAAGGTGATGCCTTAATCGACAGTGCTGAAGCACTGAAGCTCTTCATTTAAATCTATATCCTCTTGATCTTGAAAAGTTCTTTTCCAGCGCTACTCAGTTAAGGAATCTAGTTATTGTTTACAATCCGTATATGTTCTCACTAAGTAGTAGCTAGGGAGTGAAAAAATAGTAAAATAGATTGAGTTTTTAAACTAATTTAACAATTTTTTAATTAAAAAATGTCTTTAAGGTGTCATCGTCCTGTAGTTCAGTATATGTTGATGGATCTGAGGCACGAGGTTCTTCAAATGCGTCCGTTATAGTTAAATATGGAACTTACATTGGTCTTGCTCGATTTATTGTTTGGATGCCCGAATTTCCTCTTGAAGTGGCTGTAACCGATTTTCGATTATCACAAATAAAAGGATGGAAAATACCAGACGACATTTATTCCAAGTAAGTTGAATTATTGTAACAATTGATACCAACGCTTCCTTTAGATTTGAGCTTTAATTATAAATATTCTTTAGCAATGGTAAAACAAAGCGACGAAAGCGAGCATATAGCTGGAACCGTAACATAGATGACTTTTTCAACCGTGTTCATCCAGAAAGATCTGCATGTAGAGCAAAATATCAACAAAGTCCTGTTGAAGTATTCGCAAGATTTTTAGCTGTTGATCAAGTAAGTATCTCTCTGTTATGTTGAATTCAGTTCACACTAAAACTGAATTATTATAAGACATCACTGTAAATAGCATCATTCAGTATTGGTATGTAGTACGTTTCACTAAGGCATTCTTAGAGACAACCAGACAGCCGAAGCTGTTACACAACAATGGAAACTCCGTGTGGCCTACGTGCCGGGGACAATTTCGATTATCTAAACTAGGGGTAGTCGACCTTATTTATACCTACCGCCCACTTTTGTATCTTTGTTCGTAGTAGAATTTTCTACCGGTTCCGCACTAACATTAATTTTCATAAGGAACAAACGTAGGTCTCCTCTTTCGGTAAAATTCAGACGGTTTCTCTGTTTAATCATAATATGATTACCAGCGCTAAAGTCTGATTCTACAAGATATAAGGTAGGGAGAGGTATCAATAAATTGAACATCATTTTCCACATAATTGGCATTTTTTTAATTTAACCATAGGTTTTCATATCTACCACTATCGAAATTATATTTCCTTTTTTCATTATATCTAAGTTCTAACAGTTCTTCTTGGCTAGTTGTACCAGTCTCCTCAATATTTGCGGTAAAAAGATTTTCCATTTAGTCTACAGTACAGTACCACCTGCTATGTTCATGAGTCCATCGATGCGCCATGATAACGGATCGGACAAAACCCCTACCGTCCACCATAAAAGCTTGAATCGCCCACTATTGGGCAATAGAGGCAGGTTGACTACCACCGATCTAATTAAGGAATCCATTTTTCTTTTAACTATCGGTAATTTACCGGTAAACAGGTTTTTATGTAATATGCTTACCATTTTCGTTGTAAAGGGAAAAGTCTGTAATTTTAGATTTTCCACCCTAAATTATGCCTAATCATCATCATTGGTGGAAGTGACCACGAATTATATGAAAAGAATTTAATTGTAAATCAAATGGAATTTTTTATTCTCAAATTTAGGATTCCGGACGGGTTAGTTATCTTATTTCTCGGCGAACAGGCTTACGAGTAACAGATTTAGTTCAACCACTTATACGAGTTGCTGATCCAAAAATAGCTGGATTACGGGGTAGAACACTTCAGGGTCGTGCAATGGGAAGAACGGATGTTCAGGTTTCTTTACAAATGTTTTTTTTTTACATAAATCATTTCTCAACATAATACTGTGTAGGTTCTATCTCCGATTACTGGACGAGTTATTGGGGCTAAAGAAATTCGAGTTGGCAGTGATAGAGTTAGCATTACGCGTCTTGTTGTACGGGTCGTTTCTGGATTACAATTGAATATAACGCCAGATAGTGCAATTGAAAATGGTTACATTGCTGAAACATCTGTAACAAGAAAGCTAACCGCACAATATCAAGAAGGATTATTGGATATTGATTTGGAATTTTCAGATGGAGCTAAAACTCCTTTACGGTAAAGTATTTATTTATATATACCTACCTTTTATTGCTAAATGTTCACAATTTGTCTTCAGTATTTTGAGGCCTTTTAGTATTTTAACCCTGTTCACTTGGATGTCGCCGTATCGGCGGCTTTACAGGTGTTAATTTTTACTCAGATTAGTGTGTAAAAAATTAAGGAAGGACACATTTTGATCTGATCTGATAATTTTTTTGTTCTTCATTTGCTGTCTCTGCATACAAAGAGTTGCATTTGCCACAGGTTCTTAATAAAATCTCCTTGTCGGAGTGAGTCTCTTCAACCCTTTGATTGATGTGGTAATTTATCATACTTCTAGCAACCACTAAATGAGACTAAGGTCCTATAAAGTTAAACAAACCTTTTCCTGCCATATTACAGTGTTGGTATCCTACACCAATAAGACAATGTGATTGTGGCAGTTGTGCTAGTCTGATTTATATTCTCTTCAGTAGTTCTAATCGATTTGTTCTTCTTCTTTTTTTTTGCAGAGATGTTGCCGTCGATGATTACTTTTTATTGGTAGAAAGTTTAGATACTGAGGTTGTTGCATTTGCACCAATGTTGGCATCACACCATCCAAGAGTAATTGCTGTAGGTGAAGGAAATGGTGATCTTTTACGTGTAACGCTATTATTATCGGAAGAATGTCGCTTACGACGAAATATTCCTTTACTAAAACAGGTACAACTAATTTACTGTGACAAAATTCCATCATTTTTAATTAAAGCATTCGATGAAGGGGTCCAAAAATCCGGTGGCACCATTAGCCAGTGCACTGGCATCAGTGCAAGTTGATTTTAATGCCGTCGAACCACCTGGTCGTCCAGATACTGTTCAAAATGATGGAATTTCGGGACGCGAAAGAAAAGGTGGCCGCGATTCAAGTGATCTTGCTGACATATTAATTGGTTTGAATAATTTTCTTTGGTTTAAGTTGTTCGGTATAAGTTTTGAGATTCCATTTAAAGGTATTCCACTAAAAGACGAAAGTAATCATGAGCCAACTGTACAAGCGCGACAGCATAGAGGCGGAATGTCATCGCTGGTGCCTCGCAGTAGTCACTTACACACTGATATGACATCATTAGAAATTGGCATGTACGTATTGCTTACAGCGTTTTGTTTTGCTATTGCAATATTTGTGGTGTCTTGTGTTGTGTACGCTTCAAAATTTAAACCCATTTCGTATGAAGTGGATGCAAAAAATGGGAACAAAGAGGGGGTGACGAGTTCATTGGGAGCAACTAGAGAATATCGAAGAACAAGAGAATCAACGACAAACGCACATGATTGGGTATGGCTTGGCAGATCAACAATGGATCGTTCATCGATTATACAGGATAATTTGAATGGAAATATCGTTGACAATCAAAGAAGTACGAACACCATATGGTTTTTCTTATCAAATAAGAATTAACCTAAATACTTTTTGTTTTCTTTTAGATTCGCGAATAAGAATAACAAATAATCCAATAAATCTAAATTATGCCGATCCAGACGATGCCCTAACAGAGGTTACATGCTTTGACAATCCAAATCATATTCAATTACCGCCAGCAAATAGTTTAATTGATTCTTCAACGTATAATAAAAAGGACCGACTTAGTAACAAGTAATTGAAATAAAATTGAATCGTGAGCGTAGATATTAAAAAAAATATTTTTTTTTTTAGTGTAAATGATGTTCCACCAATTCCACCCCCACATTCAACAAATCAAAATGTTTCGGTATATAATAAATATGAATACCGACCTCCTGTACCACCGCATCGAAATATTGGTGTATCTGCAAATGTGGTCGCAAATAACGACAAGGTAAGTATCCACAAATTTTGTAAATCCATATTGTCGAAATTATATTGCGCAGTTGTTTCTAATCAAGGTTTTACAAAGTACGAAGTTACAGCATAAAAAAATATAAATGAAAATGAAAATCTCAGCACCCAGAAGGCAATCTAATTTTGATTACTCTTTCGATTTTGTCTATTTTCAAAAGTCAATTGGATTTCAAATACTATTCGTGAGATGAATTGTTCCGTAATTATTTGTAGTCATAAATTTGTAACCAATCCGTAAAACTAGCGTTTGGTTAGATACTGAAAACCGCCCTACGACGGTAAATGCCAGCTTATAGGTGTTATGGTCAAAAAAAAATCAGTTTTGTCTTTATTAGACTATAGAATTAGAATTTAATAAAACTGACCTAAACTCCCAACTACAAAATTATTTTGATTTTGAACATTTTCCTTTATTTGAATTAGGTTTGCGACAATGTTATTGCTACAAAACAATATCACCATCATGACAATCGTGGACGCAACAGTAACATGCTGAACAGACGTTTCAATGACAGTATGAATAATTTGATTTTACCACAACAACATTCGCAGCCAACTGGTAATGAGATAATGAATTCCAATGAAGAGAACCTAAATTTACAAAATCAAATGGATACAACATCGACAAACAGAAATTCGCTAAAAGATATGTATACACCGCAGCAATTAATAGCCAGACGTGAACCATCCAAGAGTTATATCGAAATTTTGGCCGACAGAAGTCAATCGACATCCAAAGAATTACATATGGCAGAGAAACTGGTTGAATCGGCGGCCCAACAACAAAAAAGTGTTTTTCAATTTGATACGATTCCGAATAGAGCTTCAAACAGTAATACCTCAGATATTGAAATTAATTATTCAAGTAACGAAGCACTCTCGAGAGAAAATAGTAAGTAATTAATTAATAAAAAAAAAAATCTAACTAGAATAATCACTGTGTGATGCCGCCTGAGTTCAATTAATTGGGAAAATCGGACTTTTCCTGAGATCGCGTTATCCAAGAATTCTACAAGTTTTAGACCTAATACAGTTACAATCTCTGAGCTCTGGTATAGTTTTGAAGAATTGCATCTACACAAGCCAATCCTTTTTCTCGACTCTTCCCTTCCTTCATACACGGCGACTATATTTTCCTTGGAACGGCAATTCTTAATGTGCAATGAATTCCTAAGAAACACAGGCCAAGTGAGACCCTAAAAAGTATCGTCCTATTTCAATTTCAATGAGCCCTTTTTCCAAAATTATACTCGTAAATGCTCATTAGATATTCCTCGTTTTGTGACCTGCCCTCGGCTTTTCCACAAGATTATTAAACCTTAGGATGGTTGATCAACATGCGTTACGAATTTCCGACGAGTTCGCCAAATGGCTTTCAAGCGTCTTTTGTCTCTTTCTCGATACGGCTGGGCAATAAATACTTAGTTGTTTCTGGCAGTTCCTTGAAGAATCTGCAGGTTGGTTCTACCATCACACTCATCCAGTGCTCTTTGAACTGACCGTGCCCGGTAAGGAACTTTGTTACGTAAATGTCCAAACTACTAGATAATATTCTTTGAAGACGCAGATTCATTCATCTTTATTGCCCTTTCTTAATAATTTTTTTCCATTTCAATTATTTTAGATTCATTGCAAAATAAGAAAATGTCTACAGATTCCAGTATGGAAAATAATGAAGATTCAGATGATTCTAAATCGTTAAAAAAAACAAAAAGGACAACTGTGTTGGAAAATTCAACGTATTCAAGCGACAACATGGGTCCGACAGAGAGTCTAGGTCTTGACGATTTAGATATGGATTATGAACAAATAATGAACTATTTCGACAGCTTAAAGGTAAATTAATAAATGTCTAAAACTAAGTAGAATAAAATTAATCGTTGCTCACAGTTGCAATGTTTTCAACACACTCTAAACTGCATTTAGTAGTTAAAATTAATTGCCTTTTAACCACCTTGTAAAATTTCTTATGGGATTAATTGGGTCGTCCGGAGTAATCACTCCGTTCACTCATGTTCCACTTTGTAAAAGACTCTAAGGCCGATCTCTAAGATCTAGTGCGCCCAGTTTCATTTCAGACAGGATTAATCGCTCTTTTTTTGGCTTTTTGTATTATTATTTTGGTTTTTTTTTAAAAAAATGCCTGTCCGGCTTTGGGATTCAAATTAATGAGGTTCTACTACTACTTCAATTAAGATCAGGAAAAAATTTAACAAAAACGTCGTTAAGACGTATACAACAAACAAATTTATGTTTTTTTTTTCAGGAATCGAACGCATGAGTTCAAGAGATCATTGCAAAGATACGAGAAATATTGTCGACTTTTCATCAACAATACCGAAATATAGCTACATCGACCAGCTTAACGGATCTAACTATAAGGGATCCAAATTTTGAATATTTTTTTGAACATTTAAGTGAATCGTACGCTTAAATATTGAACAAAGAAAGAAATATTTCAAACAAGGTATGAAAAAATCGACAAACACTCACTCAAATATTTATTAATCATCATTTTTCAATAATGATTAAAATATTAATAAGCCAACACAAAACAACAACAACAACAAAAGTATTGTAGCTTATAAGCAACTTTGCAGTGATCATAAACAATATAGACTTAAAATATAGGCTTGCTATGTTTTAGATTTAAAATATTAATATTCGAAGGCAAATTTATAATAATAAGATTTCTCGCTTCTCGAGAAATTCAAATAAGGAACAAAAAAACAAAAAAAAAATGAATAGTGCTAAGTAATGCTTATTTTATAAAAAAAAATTAAGAAACTAAAGTAAGAAATTTATTACTTTTGTCATCACATCATCACACATCACACATCACACAAACAATTAACAATTAAATCGAATACAAATTAGCTAACGTTTCAAGCAAGGTAATTAATTGTATCCGTAGCCATGTCTATAAATAGTTCTTTAAACGTGAAAAATATATTTACATAAATACCTTTCTAGTCATTTATACAATAAGAATTATATTATTTAAGCAAAAACTTATAAGCTTTAATATTACAAATTGTAATGCCATATAGTTGGAATTTTAATTAAAGCATTGCTATAACAGAAAATGCACAAAATCACAATTAAAAAAGGACATTACTTACTTGATACCACCTTACAATAAGAATTAATTATGACGCTTAACCAATAATTGAATGCCTTACGAAAATACTACGCTAGCCCTCACACAACTACTACAGTACTTTGTTGAAGTACAACCTTCCCAGTACAAATTGTGTTTTCGTATTATTTGCCATTAGTCGCAACGAATTTGAGAATCCAGATTTTTTTTTTTTTTTTTTAATATTCGGTCATACTTGCACGTTTCTCAAAATTATTCTCTTGTGTCTGTTGCAAGTTTGGTTCGATATAACTTCAAAAGAAATAAATCTATATACATAATTCCAATGTAATCGCAGATAGATCGGATAGATCGGTACGGAGATCTAAAATTTCATAGATTCACAACATTATTAATTCTTCTTGAGCGTCACCATCGATCTGTTCTAAAAAAAATCAAAAATCTTATCAAAGACTGGGTATGTGCTCCTTGCTTTTCTTTGCTTTTAGAATTTATGCGGGCAACGTTTATCTTACTTTGGGTTCCAACATACCGAATTAGTTATGTTGAGTAACGAAAAAAAAAACAAAAATTGGTAACGATACTCATTTAACACTAAAAGTTAAAAATATCGTTACCATTATTCGGTACTGTAATAAAATTATTTTGCGTCACTTTACGCCTTTACGGTATGGCAATAGCAAGAAATTTCGGAGGCATATATTCAGGCATCCTTTAAACTAGGAAATATAAATTTTGAACCAGATTGATCAATATTTAGTGCTGCCGGAAGCACAAGCGAATTTAAACGCTGATTTTTGTTTTCTTAAAACAAGCAATAGACCAAAATCGCTATTTTTCGGTTTTTTTTTTATGGAACGAAATACCGAAAATAGTTCGTTACAGTTACAAATATCGACATTGTCCATTTTGAGAATTCGGGTAAAATTATGGACGTTTCCGAGTAACGTTTTTATGCGTAACGTTACTGTAACGTAATAAAATAATAACTAATTTCGTTTTATTGATAATCTTTTATAGTTAAAAGTGTAATGGAAGGAAAGTGGAGAGAAAAAAAGGGAAGGAGGGGACATTTTATGGATATTTGTCAATTTTAACACTTAATATTAATTTTAGGTGTTTTTTAATCGGTTTATCGGTTAGTTTGTTACATTCTCAAATCATTTATTATCAACGTTTCATCAGGATAATAATTTTTTTTTAAAAAAAACGTAAATATTCTGTACTCACTTAGATGGCAATGTTAATTAATAAAACACATTGATTTTTAAACTCTTAACAAATAAAATAAAGATATTTTGTAGGCTTGTGTTAAATATACTTAAAGATAAAAAAATAACAAAAACGTTGATATGACAAAAATGATCAATGTGCGAGTGAATGGTCTCCATATTCCTTAATACTAGCGCATTCAGTTACTTTGTATCTTTAATTAAAATGGCAACTATACTTATGTAATATTGATAAAGTTCACTCAACAAAACCGTGTATTATACTCAAAAACCAATGTAAACTTGATTGTAGTTAACGTTATTTATAAATATTCACATACACAAGTGCATTGTTTTTTTTTTTATTAATTACATAATAGTTGTACACTACATACATAGGTACATATAATAATTATTTATTTTTTATTTAATAAGTGTTATTTGAAATAATTTAAATGTACCCTAAGTACACTGTGTTTAATTCAAAAGGCAATTTTTTATTATATTAATAAAACTTTTCTTCTTAAATACTTTTACATTGTAAGATCAAGATTTTTTAAATAGATTTTTTAAAAATCCTACCTACACACAGCAAAAATAAATTGATGTTTATATTCTTCAAAATTAAGTAAAATACGCGTTTTCAACCGTTTTGAATTGATTAAAAAAAAAAAAAATAAAAAAATATTTTATGTAATAATGTCGTATTGTAATATAAAATGGTAGAAGATCTACAAATAGGGTGTCCAGTCGATTTAAAATGCTAAACAAACAAAAAATTATATGGACGATGGTTTTTATACTCAATACTTACTGTATGTACTTACTTATCGCCTTCCATCCATATAATTTACTCATAACTAAATAATTATCCTTAAATGAACATTATATAGGGCATCTTAAGCACTGGACACCCCACAGGTACATTATTTTCATTGATATCGATATTTACGTCATATATATGTAGATTTTGTAATTAAAAAGCAAAAAGATGCTGTCAATAGATTTTTAAAAATAAGTATTCCAATTCATATTGCAGTTAAAAAAAAAATTGTTGCATATAAATCATGTGGCTTTCATTGTTTTGATTTTTAACACTACTTGTAAAAAAAGAAAAAAAATATATAAAAATAGATGATGCATATTGATGGTTATATAAAATATTCAGAAAAAAGTTCATCTACACATACATTTTTCGGGCAACATCCACTAATCCACTATGCTTGGCTAATTTTAGGGATGGTACACTTATGTGTTAATTGTGGTTTTGTTTTTTTTTTTGATCTATGTACATAATATATAATTTGGTCAATTGATTGTGTATTCTTTGTTGATCCTTTAGTGGTACAACATTTCACTTAAAATTTCAAATTAGGTTTACTTTTATTCCATTTTTAATGAAATATGTAGAGGCCACCAGTTACATACTTATGTATATGATTGAACGTGATTTGTATAGTTACTAATGTTAACATTTTGATGGAAGAAAATCGATCCCTCAATCATTTTTGTTGCCTATTCTTATATACAAACGAGTATCACCTTGAACGAGGCCCGTGCCTAGCTCTTTTTTGGCCGCCTTGTGTATTTTTTAATATATTTTGCCTCCAATTTTTATAATGCATAGATACATGGGTAAAATTCAAGTTTGATATCATCCACCTTTAAAAAATGATATTAAAAAGTATTTTTATTTTTATATTATCTTTTTTTTTTACTTTTGAGGCTTTTTGGCGCTCTCGGTGCCGTCGTGCATTATACGAGTTTGCCCATACGTACAGCGCACGCCCGTCTAGGACCTTCAACAAAAGTGAAAACGTATCGAAACATAATATGGCCGACCATTAGTGACGTAGTGAAAATTTCAAAAGAGGAAACGTAGTTGTAGTCATTTTGTGCGACAGAACCGTTAAAAGTGTTTTTTTTTTGTGAGGAATTGAATAAAAATATTCAGAATATTTAATATCAATATACTTTTTGACAAATACTATTTGAAATATTATCCATAAATAATTACATGCACAATTGCACATTGTTCGATAGGCGAAAATGGCGTATCGAGAGCTAACATTTAACATTTTTTTTTTGCTTTTGTTTCATAATTCATGTTCGGCAGGGGTTCCAATTTCAAAACTTTGTATTTTGAACTTTTGTTACCAAATAAAGTTTTTCGTTGGCCCAAAAATTACGTCGCAATATTATGCCAAAGTTTGTAGTTTTTCCATAATTTGTCGTAAATCGTCGTGTGCCAGTTTTTATCGGTTTCTTTTATTCAAAATGTTTAAAGCATTAAAGTATCTATAAAAAAAATAATAATCACATAGTCGCCATTTCCGCAATGTAAAGGCAACAACAAAACAAAAAATCTCAGTTCACATTTAATTGATTTTTAATTAAATTTTTGATATCTTTAAATAAAAAAAAAAAAAATTATTATATATAAACACTGCATCAATTTTCTTATACCAAAAAAATATATTTATAGCAAAAAATAGGTATATACAATTAATTATAGTAATATATTATAATAAAACACTAGTTAAATATTAATAAGAAACAAAATAACAAACAAACAAACAAAAAAAATAGTTTTTAAGTGTACAAAAATGCATATTTCGCCAAATGACAATTGTATTTATATTATGTTAATTGTTAAAGTACATTAAGTATATTGCTTGAAGAAAATAATTGGAAATCAAATGTGTAAAACTGTAAAACAAAAGTTATAATGATATTGATATAGTATGATGATAATCTTACTCATAAAACAAAAACAAAAAAAAAACCAAAAAAAAAAAAAAACAAATTTTTGTGCGTTGAATACACGTTTCATATACATAAATATTGAACGCTTTAACAAATTTATTATTTGTTTTGTTCAAAAAGAAAATAAAAAACATAAAAATAAAAAAAACGGCATGGTAAATGTATCCTTACAAAATTACTTGAAAGACAAAAACAAAAATATTATTAAAATTTATAATAATTTAAATACACGAATTCAAAAATATAATTGGTGTACATAATATTTGGAGTTGGTATTCTACATAAGAAATATTATTGGAAAATGTTTCTTTTAATTTAACTTAATTATTAATTAAAACGTGTTAAATGTATAGATTACATACACCTACTTACATATATCATTACAACAATAATGTAAATATTGCAAACAGACAATTTTAGTTCAGAAATAAGTTTATATAACATTTAAAGAATTTTGTTCTCTATGATTTTTTAAAGTCTATATATAAATATATATACAATAAAAGGTTTGTTTAGCTCCTAGCACTAGACTCTACCCTGCAAGGAAAAATTATAATACGTCTTGTGAAACACCAATATAGAGTCAACTAAATTACGGGTCCCAGGACATGAGGGAACGCCCGGCAACGATACTTTTGATGTCCGTGCAAAGGAAGGTGAAAAAAAAATTCAATTATACTTAAAATTATTAATTAAACCACGGACATCAGGCTAAAATTTTCCTTCTCTACAGATTTTCAGGCACTATTTGTTTTACTCAATACCTCTTTTTTTTCTCTTTACACTTTCTTTAAATAAAGCGCCCTCACATAAAATGATTATGGTGGTAAATCGAGGTCCAAAAGTTGTGTTGGATTAGCAGTTTTAAGTCCAAGTAAAAAATAAACATTTTGGAACTTAGGTTTCTATTCACCGATCCGAAACCGTTAATATTTTGTAATGGCAAAAAGAAAAAGATTGAAATAAATTTTTTATTAAAAGAAATTTTACAAATCCTAAGAATTATTTTTATAACGAAAACTTTTTTTTATAATAGGGATTGATTGGGCTCGGCAATAAATTAGGTTTGAGTAGGCTTTTCGTTGGCTTTTTCTCTGAATCATACGGAACGTTCGGAGAACTTCTAATTTGTCGAATATATTCGTTCGTATCTTGACTGCTGTTTAGTTTAAGCACTATTTTGACTTTTTTCTTTGTCGATGGTGGCGTTACGGGTATTGCTGGGGTTGAAAGTGCTCTTTTCCGTTTTATTAAAATGTTTTTGCCGCGTAATGCTGCCGGATTTATTACCAATTTATCTTTTTGCTTATTTATTATCCGATGCTCAATGGAATCCTTTGGGTGTTTTATCTGCTTACGATTTGTTACATTTGTTGGTTTGTCTGTCGTCGATAAATTTAGATTAGTAATTGATGTATCCATAGTTGATGTTGAATTTTCATCCACAATTGATGTGTTCCCATTTAATGTTGACATTTTCTCATCATTTAATAATGGAAACGAATTTGATTGAACTACGATGTCTTCCTCTTGCCACGCATTAATTTTTTTCTTGATTCCCTTAGATAGCAACGATGTATTGTTGTTTCGCTTAACCAAATTAGGAATTGTTGCGTTCGGTAATTTTGTGTTTAATACCTTTCGACGTTTCTTTTTGCTCAGTTTTTTTAATTGTCTTGATGCACCCAATAATTTCCTCTCAAAGTTTATCAGATCATTTACTTTATCTTCAATTTTTGGTAAATTCAACGTTGTGTTGTTAATTCTCATTTTTTGTATTCCCAGTGGAAATTGGCCAGATGCAAAAATTGTGTAACTGCAAAATTAAATATTCATATATAAAATGCAGTATCTTGTGGACAAGTATAATAAACAATAAATCATTCATTTTGAGCTGACAATTCCCCGAAAATGACAATTCTTCGAGAACAAACGTCGGTTTGGAAAAAATCACCCCAAGTGTTCCATTTCTCGATAAAAATACGGCTACAATTGAGATAACGCAACTGAAGGTACGCAACAAAGGGCTGTGTACTGAATTTTTGTAATGTAACCGCAAATATAGCTCCCCAACTGTCCACAATTTTCCCCTAACGCTCACAAATTACACGAGCCTACTTATGCGTTATAGATAGGAGGTTTAAGACCCCAACATCACCCTTTTTACGCACTGACTCTTCAGCACTGAATGACAAGAGCTGAAGGATTATTTTGACTGTAAATACTTCTATGGAGGACATTTTTAACACCCTGTAACTTAATATTTTTACTTACTTTTTGATTATTTTTTTTAAAATTTTCCTACTTTTAACATTTGTAAAACCCATAGAAATCTGCTCTTCTAGTAATTCAATGATGTTAGACGGATTAAATTTAATTTCTGGCATTACTACGTCTACCCGTCCAGCTCTGGGGTCCAATTGCACTTCATTATCTGAAATTAATTTCAATTTTTTTTATAACCACACTGTACTTTTGAACAAATTAATGTCAATTCAATTTCACCTGCATCGATTGTATGATCTTGATCTTGATCTTCATCCATATCAATGTCGTTTTCTACTTGTTGAATTTCATCAATACTCGAGGACGGAAATCCCATCTATATGGATTAAAACTTAAATTAAAAATATTCATAGTATTGTATTTTAATTCTTGGGTGCCTGGGATTGAGATGTCTTCAATTTTATTTCGTTCAATAACATTTTTACGATTTTTTCCATTGGACATGATAAGCAAAAAGTGAGAATTAAGTAAACAAAAAATCTGGGGTCTCGTTTTTGGAACAAATCGAACAATTTTTAGTGGAGGGAGGGATTACTGTATGTAGAACTTAATTTTAATCAACAGTATAAACGTTAACAGTCATAACCACTGATTTACCAGTGCTATTGGATTAATTATACACTTACACTTTTCCATGCCTCAAATTGTTCCTGATATTTTCGTCCAAGATCACTTTGAAATAGTAAATAATTGAAGATATGCCTGACCACCTGCTTGTACATCTTATAGTTGCTAGGTTTAGCAATATATGCCACAAATGGTTTAATAAACGCCGCAATTGTTGTATCGGAAATATTACCATTGTATACCTAAAACAAATAAAATACCCACTTTATTTATGAACGATCAATTATGATCAACCAGTAGACAGTATATATAAATGCCATACCACCACAGTGGTTCATTTGGGTGGGACGATGCACCTTATGTTGTTTGATTTTATTAGAATCACTTTTTTAGGGTGTCTTTGAAATGTTGACCTACTTAGTTCTGAGAGTGTATATGAGTCGTTAAAAGACGACTTTTTTTAAAAAAAACGAATTTAACTAGTCGTGGACGTTGTGTTTGTTGAGCATCTAAAAATTGTTGTACCTCAAGGGTACAAAGGTCTTCTTCTGGATCATCGATATTAGTAGTTTTATTACCAGAACTTGTCATAAAATTTAATTTTCCTCACAATACATTAAATATAAATTATTTTACTAACCTTTGCTATCTCCTCCAAATATATTTCAGTAAAATGCATAAAAAATCCAGTAGAAATTGTTTTATTTAAAAATGTTTCCACTTCCTTTGCGAACAGATCGACATATTCATTATTTCCATTATTAACTTTACATAATAAAACGATCACTTGTCTCGTAATTCTTCGTACAAGCTAAAATTGAAAATCGAAATAAATTTTGATTTGATATTTTAATTTCTAAATATTACCATCATAAATTTATCAAGTCTCCATTGATCAATACCAAACCATTCCTTGTTCATAGTTTTTAAAAAATTTCCAAAAAATTTAATACCAATCGCTATGTTATCAAAACAATGAACTAAAGATGATAGATCTTCAGCTAATTTTTCTTGTGGCAATGGTTTGTCAGAACTCCACATGCAGTAAAAGAGACCCTTCCATATTCTCAAAAAATCTTGATCGTCGAAAGCTATAGAAAAATGTCTATTGTAAGTCTTATTAGTATTTGCCTGTCCTATTAATAATTGGAATCCCCTTTATCAACAAACAACAATGGACAAAGTCCTTTTAAGAAGAACCAAAATTTCAGTTTAATTTACAAATTTCTGTCCTTTGATTTTTCTAAATCGAAAAAACTTTAACTCCCTTCATAGCATTGAATCTGTTTAACCTTCCCATACAAATTTCAAGTCCGTAATTTGGCTGAGGAATCACTATTTTTATAAAAAATTTACATGGACGGTGAGGAAAACTTCATGGGGACATATTTTAGCTGCAAAAAAAATTGAATTAGATTAAGAAATAAAATAACTTACGATAAGAACTATTTGATTTAAGCTTTAACCATTTACGTAATTTTTGCAAATGCTTTGCATTAAACTGAGTATCGTTACCAGCCAACAATTTTGCAAATTTTATCTCCTGCGCTATTAATTTTACTTTATTTTCAGCACGTAGATTTAGGACTTCAGCCGAATTCCTTTTAACGGTTGATTTAATTGAATTGTGATCTTTATTTGAAACCATTTTTTTGTTTTAAATTTTAGGATTGTACTTCTTTTAAAAAAAACCTTAAATAGTTTTTAGGTTACCTCGACCGTTTACGCACACGACACGTGCAACTCTGACAGACGGCAACTGTCGCAAAAGCGAGCATCAATTTAGGTGTACGTTCACTAAATTAACAAAAACAAACGCAAGTAGTAAAGTACGGTTTACATCGAAAATTTCAATAAACAAATTTAAAATTAGATTAGATTGATGTGAAGGAATATTAAAAATGAAGTAAAATAATTAGAAAGCAACGCGTTAACATTTTTTCGATGCGTTTTGTAAACTGCTGGCAACCCTCGATGCATTCTTTCCTCATTCCCTTGAAATAGATTTGACATATAGATGCATTCCGCATATAGATGGCTCATCAATTTGCTAGTTCTAGGAAAAAAAATTCAGTTTATGCGTGCAGGCCATCACATTTTACACATAAACATATCCAAACTTTGATTTTTTTTAAAATAGCTGGTGTAAAAGTGGTATAACCTACGAACGTACGAACATAGTTTAGTTTTGGTTTTTGTTTTTAAAATGTTTACTTTTAATCCAAATTTACAAAGTATACAACAACAGATTTAACTCTCGAAATGATTTCAGAACATCACGAGAGGATTGAGATTGCGGAACTAAGCGTAGGATTATATAAATGGTAATTATTATTAGATTTTTACTGCGGCGTAGAGATAGGTAATTAACTAAATAAAATTCGATAGTAGAATTTCACAGTCAATATTATATTTTCCTTAAACGCTTTTGTTTTCTGTTTTCAATTTAATATACGTAATTAGGAGAAATGCCTAAAAGTAAAATATTGTTCAGACAACATTTTTATAATAAAAAGAAATTTTACCAATAATTTTTAATAAAGATTTAGAATCAAGATTCATAATGGCTGCCTTGCCTTTTGTTTCGTTTGATTTACTAAACTAAAGTGTATTCTAATAGAATACTTTGACTATCTATATTCAAAAAACCGCTTTTTTAATGTTAAAATGTATATAAAGTTTTTTCTTGTTCTAATTTTTCAATGGAGGTACTCTCCATTTTATTTGATTTGTTTAAAGATGTTAGCAATCATTTGATCAGAAAAACTTGAAACTTTAAAGAATGCAATATATGTAGGTATATATATCTGGTGCTGATAACGATGATAATGGGGTCCCGTTACTAACTCCATTAACCTTTTTGTCTGCATCTCCACTAGTTCTCGAGAGCCCATATTCTGCACTTCGGAATTTCCGTTTTTGAATGGATCAATTAAATTACATTTTATTGTTTGTATGTTACTGCTAATCATCTTCGCATATTGGGATATTGTGTTTGCTGTCTTTTTCTGTGTATAGTGCATTCTAACATTCTAGTTCTAGCTGTGTCAGATATGTGAGACACTTGTAAGAGAAATTGTATCCAAACAACTTGTCAAACGAAAATAAATGTTGACAAACAGTATGAACTACCAAAGAATAGATCAAACAAGCTTTTATTCGAAGTATATCATAATTTACTCCACCTTTATGTCATAGCTTTAGATGCTGAATATAATCAAATTATTTACTGTTAATAAAAACAAACTACAACATATATTTCAGCACTGATATTAACAATCTACAATTGAGTATGTCTACATTAAATTTATCTAAGCAAGATGGAACCACCACTGCACATGTTTCACCAGATAAACGTAAATCGCTAAGGCAGAGGCCAAACGAAGACAGTATTTTACATAAAATTAAGCGACGTGTTATATCTAAGCCGAAAAAGAATCACCTAAACCCTAATAATGAAAATGAAATTAAAAAATTCTACTTAAACAAAAAATTAACCAAAATTAAGCCAACCTGCTTAGAAACAATATTTGAAGTAACCGAAGAAAATCAAGAAATTAATAAAAATCTTAATGCCGAAATGGATGTAAATATTGTGAATAGTCAAAGGATAATGGGCGGAAAAAAATTTAAACGTAGCCTTTCATTTTCGGATGGCTGCAATATTCCAAAGGCTACAATGCAAAAGCGGAAAAAACGAATTGAAACGTTTTTGGGTCGAAAAAGTAAATTTCAACGATTCCCAATGGAATATTTTCTGGAAAAACTACAAAATATGCATAATTCTGATAATCCGAATGAACCGAAAAGTGACACTGATTTTTAATGTATGAATTTACAGTTATAAAATTAAACCTAATTAAGAATTATTTTTAATGTTAATCTGAATGTGTATAAAGACTGATAGACTGAATACATCAGATGGTTAATAATATTTGAATTTGTTATTATTATTAATTATTGTACATTATTTTAGTTTTTGCCATGCCAGTATTATTTGCTTGCCCAAATAAAAATTGAATTATTAAAGCCTTTGTACGGAAACAATTCTTTTGTTGTAAAATACTCGACCATTGTTTGGAGAACTTTTTTTTTTCATTTAGTAGCTTCGAATATTTATCGAAAAAAAAAATATTTGGTCGGCCGTTCGTCGATATGGTGAGAAATTTCCATAGAAAACTAATTCCAAAAATACCATATAAGTAAAAGATTTCTTGAATATCAGCATATTGGAATTTAGCTTCAAAATTAAAGCTGAGGCTTGTACGAATTCAACGATAAATTGATTTCCCAATTTTCCCTTACATGTCCGTGAATTTTTCCCTTATATATCCGTAGAAATGTGCAGAATTCGAAATCAAATAAAGCGGCATCAAATACGAATATCGGTTTTGGTGGCTTGTGAAATTCTAGCAGTAAGGAAGGTCTTCAATTATTATGTAGTGGAAGTGCTTTAAGAAACAATACGCCTAAACGACTATCGTTTTCAAAAGTAAACACTCTGTTTTGTCCTATATTTTTTTATTTCCGCCCAGCTCTTTTGCATCTGCTGCGGCTAAATGTAGGGATGCTTCAAATTAACTTTCAGCTCTCGCCTCAAAATTTGCTAATAAACAAAAATACTCACACAAAAATAAAATAATGAGATTGACATATTTCATTATATTATGTAGTCAGTTTAAAAAATATCACAGATAAAAATGCTGTTTTTGTATATCAAAGGCATTACAAACTACACCATGAAAGCGTGGTGCAATGCTTTTGCATGGTTTATTAAATATATAAAATAATTATACATCTTTTTTCTTTAAGTTATTTTTTGGCAAACGATATTTTCATTGCATGTGTCGGAGTAATTTTAAAGCCTTGTAGAGCTTCTTTGGCGGCACTACTTTGCAGCTCGGTGGAAAATTCAACAAAAGCAATATCATGACGATTTGGCACCAAACGTACTTCCTTAAAGCCGGGAAATTGATTGAATAACATCGACAACATCATTTCGTTTGTTTCCTCTGGTAAATTTGTCAAGAATAAAATTTGATTTGGTGGCTGCTCGGCTGTATTTGCATTTGAACCGCCCGATTCGGCATTCGAAGAACTTTTCTTTTTCTTTTCCCTAAAAAAAAATCAATTTGCAACATTATTATTAATAGGAAAAACAAAACTCTCAATTATAATCACCTTTTCTCTTCGGATGGTGCCGGTTTTGGTGGTTTAATTTTCTTCGGACGTTCCTTGAATGTGCCTTTTATTTTTGCAATCACATCGCTATCTGATTTCGAGTAGGCTATTCTCATTGGTTTATCGTAAAATGGAAAACCTTGCATTGTTCTCAATGCATTTGTTGCACTCGATATTTCTTTGAAAATGACAAATGCCTGACCTCGCATTTTAAATGTCTTCAATGCAACAATGTCCATTATTTGACCAAATTGAGAGAAAATGGCATAGAGTGACTTTTTTAATTCGTCCTTCTTTATCTTTTCGTTAAGATTGTTGATGTAGATAGTATGATTTGGTCGGATGTCCATTATACAAAATATTCAGGGACTATAAATAAATAATTTTTTTAGTCTCTTAAAGTAGTGTGGGAAGTAAGTATTTTTAATAGCGGAACTGAATTGGATGCCCCAACACTTTAAAATGAGCTCTTCGTTAAACTTAAACAGGACTAGAGAGAACTAGTGGCATTGGAGTATGTACGGAATGACAATTTGCCGCCAACACCATTACTATAATATGGATAAAAATGGTTTTTTCCTTTCGTCCAATTTGGATTTCTAATTAAAGTGAACGTTTTGTGTTTTTGGGGGATTTTATAAAATTTTCGATTAGGGAATACGACACGAGAAATCGATATGAAAAATTTTGCTTTTCCTGAACCTGTTTATATATGTAAATACATAGCTTCAGTAATTACGCACGAGTGAGAAATTCAATAATTGCTTTCTGGGCTTGAAAAAATAAATTCTATTCAGCCAGATTTGTTTACTAAGTACTGAGTAATTATTGGAACCAAAAATTTTGTCGGATAATGCATCCAAATTATTATATTTTTGAAACTATCTGACCGATTTATTATAACCGCAATATTTTCAATTTATTTAACAGTAATTTAAATGCAAAACTTACTACTTTCAGATGTAGAATAGAAAACACTTTATTATAGGCTTCGCCTTTTTTATATCAAACCAAACCAGCGTTGTTTTAAAAAAATCTACTATTAAAAAGGGAGGTTATGAAAATTAGAAGCATCAAAATTTACCATTGATATATTAACTATGGATTGTATATACAATTTTTTTTATATGACGTACATGAAGCTGTTTCTGAAAGAGAAACCATTTTGATTTTTCTTGCAAGATGTCAAAGTAGTGATAAATACAATGTTTTTTTTAAAATTGTAATTAAGTTGTAATTGATTAAAAATTGAAGAAAAAATATTAAATCATTATGGGAAATAATTAGGCGGTGTGAAAATTATACTTTCGAATAAATACCGCGCAAATATAATATAAAATTTGGTGTGCAAAACACAATAGAAGTACTAGATTATTGAAATGTAGTTCGATCTGATTCGGCCTTTTTAATTAAATTAGCCATGAAGTTTAGTATAAAATATATCGAAACATTTAGAGAAAGACATATACATCGAAATAATTAGTATGTTAGAGCGAGAAAAACGTTTATTGGTTGACTTTAGTTGTCAAAATGAAAATAAAATAATTAATTTTTTGTGGTTTTTTAATGAAATATTACTGAAAATTCGTAATTCCATAATTAACTATTCGTTGAGAGTATCTGATTATGTTATATCAGATACCCAAATAGTGCACATCACTGTATTTATAAAAATAAATTGTTATCGACTGATCGGCTCACCGGCATTTTCATTTTAGTATTAACTCACACTATTCAGTGCAGTTGTGTTCTGTGTTCTGTTAGAATTGGTAGGGTCGGAAGTTTTTTCTTTTTTTAATATTATGGCGAATACTCAAGAAAGCTTTTTGAAAAATAAAAACGATGCACCTTGTCGTTCTTGTACCGATTTTAAGTCATGGGCAAGACAACAACGAGGTATGATGAATGGGAGAATAGAAAAGGAAAAGGAAAAAGAAAAGGTAAAATTACAATGAATTATTTAATATTGCACCATCCATGAAATTTTGGAATTGAAGACTTCCGAGAATATGGCTGAAAAGCATGGTTGTCCTTATGATAAAGATGACTTAGGAAGATCTACTTGGGGACTTTTACATACAATGGGCGCAAGTTATCCGGAGAAACCGACCCAAAACCAAATTGCTGATATGTCAACATTTTTTTCGATAATATCTAAATATTATCCATGTGAATATTGTGCAAAAGATTTTCAAAAACAGTAAGTACACTTTGTTAATAGTGTAAACAATTTCTGATATCCTTAGCTTGTTTGATCCTATTGAATAGTTGAGACAAGCTACCTAACTCGCTGACCGCTTAGCTAAACCTTTAGTCGTTTCATGATTGTTGAGACCAGTGACAGTAGTCGCCTAGGTTTTTGAATATTTGGTCTTATCGTTGAATCTATTCAGGGATACGCTTACGTTAACGTTGATTCTTTGACTTTGTCGACTTTCAAACTTTTGCATATTTCAATCAGTTTTAATTTATCACAAACATTACTCGACAATAGTAGAATTTGGGTGTTTCTGACAACATTAAAAACCGCCTTGAGAAGGAAAAACTAATGAACACCGAGTTATTAACTTACTGAATATCGAAACGTCTCAAATAACTGTTTCTGATGATAATATCAATAACTCTATTTCGAATTTGAGGACGGCGACCCCCTTCTCATTTGATGATAGATTATTGGTAGTGGATCCGTCCTCTCCCTTTTAACACTGAATACAACACTGTGTATAGAATATATAATAAGAAAAACAATACAAAATAATTAATAAAATTAAGATAAGGAAAAATGGTAGATATGGTTGGGCTAAGGCAAAAGTTGTTTCAGTCCACGGTACTCCAAAATAACAATGTTAAAAAAAAAAATACTGAGTGCCGTGCCTAGTTCGACACTGAGCTCACAGAGAAAGATCACATGTGGTGTGAAGAAATGTTGTACCTTGACGGAAACATTTTTTTTGCTCTTAGGACTTACCATATTAGCTTCCTTGGAACTCGATCTACTATTTACTATATTATTTAATATTACAATACAATTTTAGATTGAAAGAAGAGCCATTAATAGCAACATCGCAAGAGAATTTCTCCCAATGGTTATGTCGAATACATAATCGAGTTAATGCTAAAATAGGAAAACCTCAATTTGACTGTCTAAAGGTGAACCAAAGATGGCGAGATGGATGGAATGATGGTTCATGTGATACATGATTATATATATATATATCTTATATATATATATACAAAATGTTAAGTTAGTAATTATATTTACATTCTAATTATTCCTTTTTGTATACACGAAAAATAAGTAGTGTTTATTTCAATTTTATAAATATAACTGATTTTGAAACCCAAAATCACAGTTTTTTAACACATTTTATGGATAATTGTTTGTTTCAGGTTGCTTCCTATTGGATAATCGCTGAATTTAAGGAAATATTCTATGTTAAATGTTGCTGACATTTATTTTCGGTCTATGAGCCGAAATTCCCTGACCATGATAAATGTACAATGCCAACATTTTCTTTTATTCGTTGTTGTTGTTGTTGTTGTAGTGGCATAGACCGTCCATCGTTACGTCGTTTCTAGACCACGTGTGGTTTCCTACCGTTAGATTGGTAGTCGTTCCAGGACTGGTGGACAAATCCTTTGTGTTATAATGGTGTGTCTAAGCAATGAGGAAACTGGTCGTCTATCGAGATTATGGTAGACAACACGGCTTAGGTAAAGGTTTTGTAGTCGAGAACCATCCTAAATAAAGCTGCACTAAGGTCCATCTACTTTCTCTAGATAGGGTTTTTTCATCTATTTCGTTTTTATCTACCAATCACATTGTATTGACTGTGAAGGTGTCGATGTTTTTTTTTGACCTTTTTTGTACTGTTGGTAATTGATATTATAATATTGTTATGTGAAATATGGATGATAAAATAAAATAATTTATGATTGTAAAAAAACATAAAAAGAAGTTTAAAGGAAAATGACAAAAAAAAACAAAATTGGATTATATAATTTAGGATTTAAAAATTTAGAAGAAATTATCAATAATTTTTGTAACTCTGGAGCACCTAAAGTAGAAAAAAAATAGAATCGTTTTTAAATTGCATTAAAAAATATATATGTAAGGAAGTTTAAAGTACAATGGAAGAAATAGAAACATAAAATTGGATTATGTATATAATTTTAGAAGAATTTAAAGAACTATAGAAGGAATTGTCAATAAATGTGAATAATTATGGAGTACCGTAAGTAGAAAAAAGAGTACCTAAAGTAGAAAAAAAGAAAAGTTTTTGGATTGCATTAAAATTTTTTTAGAAATATATGTAAAAGGAAGCTTAAAGCAAAATGGAAGAAAAAGAAACATAAAATTGGATTATATAATTTCAGAAGATTATTAAATATAAAAAAAATAATAAAAAATAATGATACTAGTGATAAAATTTTTTGGAAAGTATGAAACAATATTTTAAAATAAATATCTGGTCATAATGATTCCAAAATGTGATCAAAATCAGAATCAAATCAAATCAAAATTAAATTTGGTCACACATACTATGTAAAACTAAATAAAAAAACCTTACAAATGATCATAGATCTTAATAATAATCAAAATTAAATTAAAACAAATAAAATAAAATCAAAATAAAAAATTTAAATAAAATCATTGAAAATTAGGTTTTCAATTAAATATTGAATAGCAAAAACAAATCTCTTACTTAGTTAAGAAAAACAACAACAAAACCAAATGATACAAAAAATCATTAATAACAGCTGAAATGGAGGGGTATTGTTGCAATAAAATGCATTGGATTAAGTTAACCCAAAAATCAATCACCTGCTCTAGCTGAATTCTGCGGTATCGACTAGAAATCAATAAAAATTATGAATGCCAAATTGTATGGTTTTTTTATTAGAAAAAAAAGAACAAAAGGAAGAAACTGCAGCAGGTAAGAGATTTGTTACCGGTTCGATTTAGTTTTAATTACCCAAAACTATTTGCGTTTATTTCCATATTTTTATTTTGTTTTATTTGCTTTTTTTTCTTTTGCTTTTATTGCTTGTATTAATTAAGTCGAAAATTGTAACAATACGAATGTATGAAATTAGGCGCTACCAATCTGAGTCGAAACAATTTGGAAAAATGTTAAAAATTGGAAAATTGCAGGAGAGACATTTTTAATAATTGATAGTTCGTTCAATAGGTCAATTAAAGTACGTTACAGTTGATAGATGCAGAGATGTGTGTTGCGTTGATACCAGAGAAGTTGGCGATGAAAATGATCCAGAGAAAACATGATGATAAAAATCAAGTTGACCAAGTTTGGCTAGCAAAAAAATCTATTCAACAAATTTGTTTAAGAAAGGAACATATATGCATTTAGATTTCTAATTCTGCGTTCCTTGCATTTTGAACGAAGTTTTTGGTCGTAGAGTTTGATCTTTCTCAGTGTATACTCCAGTACCTACATATTACATTTACCAATTAAACAACTAAACAAAAAAAAGGTAGAAAAGGTTATTCTGCAACTAAATCCATTTTTTAAATGTGAATTTTAAATTATTTTTCTAGTATCTTCGCTACCCATTGGTCTAAACTCGAAAAAAAGAAATTTCTGAAACATCAACAAGACCTATGGAGTCTCTAGAGAACAAAAACCTCGAAGATTGCTGTATGTAGATGCTCAGGAATAATAAAAAAAAACAAAATTGTTAATGAAATGTAGTAAATACAATAAAAAGGAATGTTTTCTAATAATTAGGAAAAACTTAAATATTGGTCCTTTGTTTTGCTTGCATTTCAGTTAAAAATCTACACAAATCATCAATATAGATTTCAGGTTAAGACCTACAAGATGCATCGATATCGAAAAACTAATAACGTCAGTAGAACGGCCGTCCCCTAAAACCCCTATATGCCAATTTTCATTAAAATATATTGAAAAATAAGGATTTAAAAAAATAAAAGTTCAAAACGGTACATGCAGCGCCATCTCTGGTTCGAGTTACCTGCTGCCACTTATGAACTCCTGATCCGAGAATGTCTAATTACCCATTTTTTTCGCCATTTTCATGGGGCATCGTTTGACAAAAAATTATTTTTCGGATTTTTTAAAAAAAAATTGTCAAATGACGCCCCATGAAAATGCGAAAAAAATTGGGTAATTAGACATTCTCGGATCAGGAGTTCATAAGTGGAAGCAGGTAACTCGAACCAGAGATGGCGCTGCATGTACCGTTTTGAAATCGGTTTTTTTGAAAATTTGTTAAATGAAGGAATATCGGAAAACTGATAACGCCATTAGATCGGCAATAGCTTAAAACCCCCACATACCAATTTTCATATCTTGAAAACTAAGGATTTAAAAAAAATCAAATTCAAAACGGAAAAATTTGTCATCTTTCAATAAGTAGATAAGAAATCTCACACCCATGTGTTGATAACAAAAATCACCTACAGTTGCCCCGCTCATACTATAAAAAAATTCTTTATATGGAAACAAAATCCAATTATTTGTATGAAACGAATGGCTCAGGTCTCAGGTAACACTAAGACAGATTAGGAAAAATTGCTTTTTTGTTATATTTTTGGGTCCTCAGGTTAAAACACCGTGATTTTTTGTCCATGTGCTGTGATTGAGCTGAAAATTTGAAGGATGGTAGAGCACGGCCAAAAAAAATCACAGCCATGTATTCTATGGGCCGCCTGCTATTTAAGGGCAAACGTGCAAAATTGCACTTTGTTAAAATATTCCTAAATGACGCGTGTAGATCGGTCCATATCTCTATTTATATGTGAATTGCGTAGCAGAGCATATCTCATCATATAAAGTTAGGAACGAAATCTGTCAAATGAATCCACAAATTATTTGACGGGATCTCCAATTTAATATTGACAATAATAAACACATTTTCTTAAGGTAAATAATAAAAATATATATTTTATTTTTGTATTATAGAGTTAAATATAGATTTAAGTAAATAAATAAGTAATTAAGTTGTTTTCAGTTACAAATATCAAACTCAAACAGTCGTAATATTATTGGCATCTTTTGATTTAGAAATATTGATTGTTAACGATTACAATCAATAAATTTAAGTATATAAAAAAAATATTATATTTGACATTGACTTACAAAAACAAAACGAATCTTAGACACTATAATAATGACCATCAATTAATTATAATTAATAAAAAGTGAAGAGGCGTCAGTATTTTGGTCGTCAAGTGGAAACTTACTGAGAAAATTTGTATGGTTGGTACTGGTTCAAGACAATAATAATTGTCGCAGTTCCAACATACAACAAAATATTGGAACACTTTTATTTCCACTTTCGGACTAAAAATTAAAAAAAAACGTCTTCAGACAAACTATGCAAAAGGCACTTTATTTGTTCATGTTTTCGGGGAGTTTAATAATCGTTTTGAAAAGAAAAGACAAAAAAAAACACTGACAGGTTTGTAGAGCGATTAACTTTAAAATGTCTAATTAATTTGTTCATCTGTTATTGGAAAGGAGTAAAGTTTTTTTAAAAAATTAGCCTTACAGTTATTTTGTATGTTCCAAATATCTATAGCTGAGATAAAAGGGCCGTAATGATTTTCAAATGTCAAAATACGGATTCGTTTCCAAAATCTCACGTATTCAGAAGACTATCGACTCGATTGCTAAAAACGACGAATCCATAACTTAATAACCTACTATTTGGCCTTGAAGTGGACAGTAAGCGACGTTGGTCTCCCCAGATAATGAACCGGAGATGAATTATCTGGTAGCATCGAGGAACAGCAACAAAACATCACTATTCGTGACTACAAGATAAAACTATTGACAGAAATCTCAAGTGCTCCCAACGGTGATCCGGCCTGAAATCACTTATGATTCCGAGAGCTGGTACACGTCTAATGAACATGAATGGGGTCATTATCTGGTTTCGAATCAAAAAAATTCTTCCGACGTATATTTGGGCAGAATCCACGTGGAATAAAACGTATTGAGAATTCGTTATAATCACGAACTAAAGGCGTTATCTAATAAATTTGATATTGTCAAAAATGGATCGACACTAATCGGATGCCAACACAGGTAGGAAAGTGCCCAGAATGAACAACGAAAACGATGGTTGGACAACATTAACAGGAATATATGATCTGTGGAGATCACCAACTGAGAAACTGGGAGGCTCTAAATCGAACAGTATGGAGGCAAGATTTGGAAGAAGTCAGAAGTACACCAATGATTGACGCATTGGTGTGGGTCAAGGATTGCGCCATACCATTTTTCATTGCGATCTATAGGAGCTATTGTGATTCCCCTTCCATAATCAGATTACATAGGTGTCCCTCAAGCGATGTACTATTTATAAATTTTAGTATAGGCTGAGGATCGTTCCGTCAGACTTTCTTTGCGATTAGTAAGTAGCCCCCGCTAGGTGTTGTAACCTTTCGCAACTCACAAATTGTGCTTGTTAATCAATTTAATGAATTCTTTGATTTAAGAACTAATGATTATTGGCACTGATTAAAAGTTTCAAGTGATACAGAGTTAGAAATACCCATCGGCAAATCAAATAGATGTGTTTTGAGACGATATGGTTTGTGTGATCGTGTAGTAGTGAGAGTTTTACGGTTTTTAGACATAAATGTAAATTTTTTTATAATACCTCCCTCCAACAACAGATTTAGAATGCGTAAATAATAATGTAGAACAAAAAACCACTAGTCTCAATTTAAAAAAAAAAACTAGTACTAGTAGTAGTAGTAGTAGTTCAACATAATAGATTTTTGAATTAAAGTTTTGTAGTATAGTTAATGTTATTGTTTATGTACCATTTGTATTAATACTAGACTATAAGACTTAACCTATTTTATAATCTAATATTTAATCGAGCTGGCTCTCATATAAAAAATGTTATAAATTTTTTTTTTATTCCTAAATATTAATGTTGTAATTGTTAATTAATATTGAGTACAAAAAAAACAGATAACTCAATTTGTCATTTAATTATTGTCTACTAAAGCTACATTGTGATATTTAACAGTGTCCATTATTGCAATTAAACAACAAAACAAACAAAAGTAAGTTCATTATGCTAATTTTATGTAAAATGGAAGAAATGTTCACATCCATACGGATATAGCAATAATGGCAGATATTTTATATAACATTTCTACGCTTTATAACTATCTAAACATATTGACAACAACAATTAGAATATGAATACAAAAAAAAAAAAAATTCTAATAATTATAAGGCCCATATTGGGAGCCATGATAATATGGACCGGGATACATCTGTGGTTGTGGATATCCTGCATATGGATAGGGAGGCTGTTTTTGTGGATAAACTGAAATTAAAAACATCAACATTAATCTATAATAATTTAATAATTAATTAATTATTATGGCTCTTGAGAGGAACTGAGAGCCACCATATTGTATTGAAAATTTTTCTTCTTTGCCTGTTTTTCTGATTCAACACAAAGAATTGTCAAAAATCTTAATACTCTCGGACCAGCGAGACATTAATTTTGACGTTTCACAAATTGTGGAGTGAGTGAGTGAAAAATGTCTTTGGTTCGCCAGTTTTTTGGTTGCAGTTTTTGACGATTTTCTCATAAATTTATATTTTATTTATCGGACCAGTCTAAAATCGTTCAAAATAATTTTATAAATATACAAACCAGGCATTAGATATTGCAAATTGAGTTGTTCCTCTTTTTCGCGTTCACTGCGTAAGCATACAGCAGCACCCGATAATAAAATTGCTGCAACAAGACTTGATGCCACTCCAGCCCATGCAACAATGTACGACCAATCATACGAAATTCGTGTATTGTCCCGTAATACCTAAACAAAAATGATTGAAAATCACGAACGTCAGGTGGCACACAGTCATCGAATTATTACCGTACTCCATTGTTGATAAAATTCTTCACCTACAACCTTTTCTTTTTCAAAAAACTCAACTGTATGCCAAAGTCCCATTGCACCCGCAGCAAGTAGACATGCGATTAGCATAAGTATGGCCGTCGCTGTTATAGCACCTGCTGAACGTTTCCAGCAACCCGACAATCCTGTCCAAAATGCACAGAATATTGCGACAAAGCTATAGAAAATATTGTTGGTAATCTGTTTCTATTGTAGTACACAAAATTCCTTATTGATTTACCTTAAAATGTATAACGCAATGCAGGATCTTGCTAAGTGTAATCTGGCAAGGGAATCATCATTCGGCATCGACGATTTGTCATTATTGTTAGTTGGAAAATAGTCAATGTTTGAACAATGAGTTTCAACTGGTGACAAATATATTTCCACTAAAATATATAAATCATTAATGAGAGAACGAGACAAAATTATTTTTTATTATTTAAATACAAGGAAAGATAATAATTACTGGGCTACTGGTCTTTCCCCGAACAAAAGACCCTTCGATTCGAATAGTAAAAACTAAAATAAATTTGTTGGCTAATGAATTGGTCAAATTTACAAATACTATCCTTATAAACTTTTTAGGTGGAACCAGAACCCTTATTCTATACGCACGCACAATGGCAGATAGTAACATTTGAAATGCCACGTCTACCATCCTATTTAGTATTAGTCGATTTAACTCTTAGAAACTAATTAAACACATGGGAATTCCGCGGGTTTAGACAACCAATTCGGTACTGGTTGAGCTGTCATTATTCTGTCATTGTGTAGACAGAATATGGGTTCTGGTTCCACATAAGAAGTTTTAAGCCACTTTCAACCACCTTTTTTTCAGATCCCATCAATTTTCAGCCGCTTTTAAAGTAATCTATCCGATTTTTGTTGTTATGGGGTTCAATCTATTCGAAATATTCGGAAAAATATTTTCATTGTTAAAATTATTACTCTGTTCATTAGTAAGGTTCAGGCCAAAAGTTGGGAAGGGGAAGACTAAACGTTAATATTAATTCAAATAAACTCTCTCAGCCGACAGATTACTCTTTTTGAAAAAGTTTTATTTAGTTTATTTATATACAAAGCCTTAGGGCCTTATATTCGAATAGAATGTCTAGTGGGCGCACTGAATAGTTACAACACATAGGCAGCGTTTTTTATGACAAAAAAACCTGCACCGGCCGTATCAACCATTTCTTTAATACCGTCGATCTTTAGTAAAATCCGGTAGACGAATTCTGTTTACTCATTTTTTATGAAAATTATATTATTATTAGCCTTAATTGTTTAATTATAAACAAATTTAGCGAACAAATTATATAATTAAAAAGATTATAACTTACCGGCAGATGATGGCGGTCTCTCTTTCGGATAACATATTCGAAATAGTCCTCGAGTTCGGGTATAATAATAATATTTCGTATTAACACTATCAAGAAGCACTTGTGAATCTGCTAGCTTTGCTGCATAGGCCTGAAAGATAAATTCAAATTGTATTAATTTAATTGGGTAGTTATGAAGAAAGCACCAAATGCAAAATTAAGTAATGGCCACTTTTCAACAGAATGGAAAGTAGCACAGATAATAATACTTATTAGCGAAGCCAGAGTAAGGCGCCGGAAAAATTTGAGTCAATGTCGAGTTTCATATAAAAACCAGTGAAGAAGGAATAATTGTTCGTGTCTATTTTGTCTGATTAAAAACCCTAGAAATGACATAAAGTTAATTACAGCGCCCTAACGGTAGGTCGTGCAACTTTTCGGTCTATAAATGAAATATTCGAATTTTCAAGAAATAAAGAAAGACGAAAATTAACGTAGGTATAAAAGGGGAGGAAAACATTGAAGGATGCAGACACTCCAAAAAATTACTCCCTAACTACTCTATCAAATTGACGAACAAAATTCTCAACTTGAAAAGAAACCAAATTCGCCTAGTGACAGGATTCCTCACTGGCCATTGCAGGCTTAATAAACATCTACACAGACTACTAAGAATCACCACAGACGATACATGTAGACTGTGCCATATTGAAGAAGAGACTGCAGAACACATCCTATGTGAATGTGAAGCACTAGCCCGCAGCAGACTTCAATATCTAGGATCAGTCTTTGCCTCACCGAGGGAAATCACGACAAACCTCCAAATTGGGTTAATTAATTTCCTAAATAGAATCAATACCATAATGGAAGGAGTGTAAACCGGAGATATAGTACAATAGATCTTCAAAGATCGCGGTGCTTTGGACTGAATGGACCAACCTTTCCCAAATCTAATCTATGGTATGGGTTTTCTTGAGGCTTTTTTTCTAACTTAAGTTTGAGAGCCCAGAAATTTTTACCGCTTAAGAAGGCCTCCACTTGACTTGATTAGCCACTGTATCATTCCGCAGGTATATTTTCCTACAAATCCATTTATACACAATTTCGATAGCTACAAAGATACGATTAGGTAGACTTTCTGTTACTAGCACGCCGTATAGATACTATGCAGTATGCAGTATGAATGCACGTGCATTGTCCACTCTTATCAAATTTATTAATTCGACTATAGTCCAGCAGATGTGAGGGAGTGGCGATTTACAAAATAACTAATGCAGTAGGTACCTACACATTTTCGTATAGTTGACGATTATAAATATGTAGACGCATTTATGAATATAGGAATTCAATTCATACCATACTGGGTAGAATGAGTAAATCATTTAGGAATGCAAATTAATTTATTTAATAATATTCATATCGATAAGAGGTTCTTGTTGCTTGATATACGAATTTGTTGTTGGATACACAAAAAGTCATTAGTCATTATAATTTACAGTGGAACTATACTCAATGATAGAAATCGACAATTGTGGACTATTGATAAATTCCGATAGATGAAATAATCTATAAAAATTAATAATTATGGAGTTTCCTTTGATGATCGAATATTAAGACTTTAGATGTTTTCATCAATCGAATTAGCACTGAAACATCAATTAAATATTTTATATTAGGAATGAGGTATTGAGGTATGTATATAAATGATGTAACCTGTTTCAGTATATTTTTATACATATTTTTATGTGTTTCTTGTTCGGCCGACAGTCCGATCGATATGTTGAGAAAATTCCATAGAAAACTAATTCCAATCATTCCAAAAACACCATATCAGTAAAAGATTTTTTTAAAAATTGGCAGATTAGAATTTAGCCTCCAAATTTCGTCTATCTCGTCGTTGAGTATTTATTTAAAATGTTGGAAAATTAAATTTAATTTTAAGATAGGAATTTAAGCCTTTTTCAGGCTTTAATAGTAAATTCGTGGAAATACGGGGAAAACCTATAGAAATGAGTTGCAATATTCACAAAATTGATTAAAAACGTTAAAATTAAAATTATTAAGATCAAATTTATGGAATTCGGGAACAAACATTTTTTGTTTAGATTTTCTCAATTTTTCTTTAGATTTTCGATACTTATATGATGTAGGTACTTCGTCACTGTCCGATTCTTGTTCCACAGATCACTTATTCAGTTTTTATGGTTGGATTTTAGTGTTTAAATCGAAAGATCTCTTCCTTCTTGTTCAGCCCCCTGATTCTATGTATATCCGATAAGATTTAGTGAAATCGCATGGTACTGTAAACTTTTATCTTGTTTTCATAAATATATCTGCTCAAAGAACATTTTCCTAGGTACCTACTACTAATATTACAAGATTAATAATTAATAATCTACTTATGTATCGTTCTTAATTCTATGGCAATAAGTTATAGTAACTTAAAGTCCATTTAAATAACTATAAGACTTAAGCTGCTTTTTAACTTTTTCCCACAGAATTGGTTGACCATGGATTAGGGGTAGTTTAACATATTGCGGTATATTGTACATACATATTTGAATATTTATCTAAAAAACTTATTTCATATGGTCCAAATCTTAAATCAAAATGCATACGTATCGATAATAGTTATCAATAAGTACCTATATATGCATACATATGTACATATATGTATATATGTGTTTATTATTCATTATGATAACATCATATTTATTGTAACTTTCACTATAAATAAACTCGTAGTAAAATATGCAAAACTGCGCTTTTCTATTTACATTTTATCATAATTTAAATATTTGATTTTTGGTCAAATATCATTATAGAAAACGGGCGTTGTTTTGAAGAAGAAGGGCTTTTCTAATATTAATCCAAAAATTTGGAAGATACAATTATTGATATTTAGATAATAATAATTGTAAAAATAATGCATAATCTCTAGTGTAGATTTACCTAAAAATTAAAAGTCTCTGTGACCTCTTTCTAAAAATCACTAATTTGATTTGGAATTGATCCATGGTTTTTGTATGGTGAGAAAATATGTATTTTTGAGGTCAAATCAATATCTTTAGTTAATCTCTTGTGAGTATAAGAAAATATGTATGAATTGTACATAAGTACATTAATTATTAGTATATTTTGATTCATCAATAATATTGCGATATTTACTGTAAAAAAAGCCTTAAAATTTCAAGTAAATTCTAATCAATGACATTTGATTATTGACATTAATAATTTGTCTGAATTTGAACGATTTATTGGAAGTAAAGGCTGTTATTGATTACATATAAACAAATAATGTAACACCATCTCATGGTATGACGGACAAAATACCAATAATAAGTTGGTGGTGGTATGAGCCTTCGGTAGATTTTATCAGTTGCGAATTTTGAGATGCTTAGATATGCACATTAGAAATTGTCAAATTGTTGACAGTGACTTGTACTCGAAAACCTTTAAAATCTGGATATTCAAGGATAATAATTTATTCTTTTTATTAATTTTTTTAATTTTAATTAATGGGAGAACATAAAATTCGTATCTTTAGGAGTAAAAATCTACCACAAAAAAAAAAAAAAATTAAAACGTGTAATGACGGATCACCCATATTTTAATTTGTTTAGATTATCGAGGTTGTACTGACATACAAGTAAAAGTATGTAACTATAATTTAGAAATTAACCCACTGAAGAGATCTCTTACCACTATATATTTCCTTGAATCTAGAGACCTGTACAAATTGAGGAATGCGTACAAAATTTAATAAAAATGTCGATTACAAAAACTTTAACTGAACGCATATTTTTTGGACAAAAAATTATCGGATAGAGGTCAAAACTATTTAATGAGAAAAACGTGACCCAAATATTTTATCAATGGTGATAACTGGCTATGTATAAAACCCGTCACGTGTTTGATCATACATAAATGAATTATGGGGAGATTTTTTTTTTAAGTAGGTACATAAATTAGTTTTAGTTTAGAAGAAACTAATAAAAAGATTTATACAAATTATTAATCTTAATCACAAAATGTGAAGAACCTCTTATAGTTATCGATTAAAGTAAATTTGCCAACACTGAATGTTTTCAAGTGTTTAAAATGGATTGGATGACTGCACGCTCCAACATTTTTCCGTTATAAATTGTTTTGCTTTATAATACAAATAAAGACGGATTTCCTTAGCTAATAATATGGTAGAATTGTAGAAGTAAAAATTTGAGAATTTTGTGAGAACTTAATAGATAGTCCAAACACCAAACTGAAAGTGGAGAAGTATTATTGAGGTGGTTTGTTTTTATATTTAGTAAAATATTACTTACTTACATATATTTATTAAGAAATTATAAATGAGACCATATATGTATGTAGATATGTAGATAGGTATGGTATGTAGGTAGGTATGGAATGAAATCATTAGTTAGTATAAGTCATTTGCATGAACAAAAATTATAATCATAATTTTACACCTTTTTGTAGTTAAAATTTAATTTAATTAAGAAATTACGACTTACCTGTATATTATTCCTTTTCACTTCAAAGCTGAGCCAATTGTCTGTGGAAAAAGCGATCGCCAACAATGCAACCGCAATAATGGCGGATATTGTAGCTAACGATAATGTTACAGCCGAGCACGGCATTTTAAATAACTGTTTTAACGAATTCTTTTAATCCAAATCACAAATTCATTAGTATTGCAAAACTATTGCACATCACAGCACTATAATTGATATTGTATAGCAATTTATTTATCGTGATTTGGGACAATTTTTGACAAAACAAATACTAATCATTGATAAATTTACTCGTACCACAAAGGTATGAAAAGAATTTACCACGAATTCCTCAATGATCAAAAGAAAACGAACTACCTGTTGAATTAAGACATTTGCCCAATGAAAAGAAAGAAAACTTGTTTACGGGTCGATTTACAATATGATTTTTCGTGCAATTGCCAAGATGACAGATTCACAATAAGATATTTAGTATTAGTATTGTATGATGTAAAAAATTTTTTTTTCCCACAATGGGTACAAGATATTTTATTAGTGATCAACTAGGGCTAAAAGTAGAGGCTAAAAAATTTGTTTAGAGCCTACGAATAGAGGCTAATAGAATACAGCGTCAACGACAGCCTCAGCTTAAAAATTCTTATGTAATTCTATATGTGAAATAAACTCAAACTTAGCAGGGCATCATTTAAATTTAACACAAAATATTTGTATGTGCATGGAAATTATATCTTATTACTAAAGTTAAATCCATGTGACGGCAGTGTTCTCATAATAAATCATTGCGGACGACTCATTTAACTTTAGTTTTAATTTTTTATTTTTTTTTTACCGACATTTTGTTGATGTTTCCATTGAAAGGATCAACCTTATTATGTAAATCCCGTCTGTTCTGTTAGCCAATATTGTTTTTTTACTGTCTATGACGCTATGTCGTTATGTTGGTGTTGTTTGATCAATAGTCTTATATAGAGTAAGAGAAAGGTATATCTATTACAATTGATTAACAAAATAAATTTTTTATCTAATTAAGTATTTCATTAAAAATGTCTAATCAAATATTAACCAAAATTTGGAGAGAAACTCAAAAAGATCTTGAATTCTTAGCTGTTAGTGATTATGAAAATCAAGCTTTGGAACCAGAATTTGAAAGAAGCATTGCACAGAGTAGAACAATTGAACTTTATTTCAATTATATTACGTTTTCGAATAAATTGGAAGTAATCTACGATGAAACGCTACAGCCACAGAAACGGATTTTAATCAGAAAACTTCTTGATTCATGTCTGGGTAGAGTTATTGAATTAAAGCACGATTTAGTAAATATGGATATGATGGAATTCAATTACAATGACACAATTATGGAAAAATTACAATTAACACCAATTGACATAGAACTTAAGATTCCTCGATATTTTCGAAGGGAAAGAGAAAATGAAATTGCCGAACGGAAAAGATTCATTGATACTTTGTTAATTAAACTTGGTTGGCTAAATGATGAAATTGTCGAACCAAGATTAACGGAATTGGAATCGATAAAGGTAATCCAAATGCACGAACGAGCTAGACAAGGTCGCCTAAGGTAAGACACTTGTTAAATATTGCATTATGCTGATTATGATATAATTACCTATAGAGCTCAATTTATGAAAGAAATTCGCATGTTAAAAGAAAAAGGTAAACCGGATGGTGTGAAAGAGAGAGCCGACGGTTTAGTAGCTGCAATGAAAATTCAAAAATTATGGCGAGGATTTACAACGAGAAGAAAAACTAGACGAAGAAAATTGGAAGAAATGTATTTGATTGGAATGGTGCCGCGGCCCATCATCAAAAATATTACTCCAATACCAGATGATTCAGAAAACGTAGGTGTTATCCTTTCTTTAAATCATACGTTTTTCTAGATTTTCTAAGCAGAGCGTGTAGTCTCCATTCTACCCTTACCACCACTGATGTCAATAATGTAGGGAATAAAAAAAAAGAAGAAAAAGTGATAAACACGAGCCAATAAAATGGCGATTTTAAAAATATGTAAAAAAAATTAAATTTAGAATTTCTATAAACCTTTTTTAACATTTTTAAATATTTTTATCTACTCGCTATTTCTATGTAGGTTCTACAAGCTCGTTACAACTTACAAGAGAAATTTAGAATAGATTACGAAAATTCCCTAATTCAAACCAAAGATGATATTATGAAGAAACTAGGCGTTTCTCTCTCTGAAGATATCGCTGATGAAATACGAAACTGGTTCAAAGACTATCAAATACGTACAGGCAAATTTCCGGACTATCCATCCGAAGAAAATGGCGGATCGAGACATCTTTTAAGTAGACAAGGTTAGTTAATATACAAACATAATTCTATCATATAGTAACAAAACTCAAATTAAATTTAAGCAACTGAAAGTGAATTAAGTAGATCGTCAGCGCTATCGTCGAAAGATTCGAAAAAAACTAAAGATAAATCTAAAACACCAACAAAAACTGGCGATTTAAATGTGGAAGAAAATTTCGAAGATGGATTTGCCACTTCCCAATCAATATTTTTGCCAGATATTAAACAAGCGATCGATGAGTATGTGTAGCTTTTAATTATTATAAATTATATTATATTGTATACTCTCTTACAGGTACAATGACATATGGCGTGACAAAGACGAAACAATGAACACTAGCCAAGCTCATTATGCGGACATGGTTTATCAAGATAAATACACTGAAGTTGAGGCAGAATTACGAAAGGTTGTCGATGAAATGATGAGACAAGAATTGGAAATATTACAGGCAGCATTAGATAGAGATAGAGCACAAAAAGGAAAGAAATCGAAAAAAAGTAGTAAGAAAACACGAAGAAGTGGCAAAAAAAGTAAAAAAAAGAAAGAAAAAGACTTAACACCGGATAGAACGACTGAATCACTTTTTGAAGAGTTAGTTACGAATGGAATAATCAAGAAAAATCCAGAAATTTTTCTAAAATCATATTTGGGAGATCCTGCCTATGCACAAAGATCCGGCATAAATCCTACGCCCGGTGATTTACGTCAAGTAATCAAAGAATATTGTATATTACCACTTGCGTCGATAACGATTAGAAATTCGGCTCCAGTTATAAAATCGCTTTTGATTACTGGTCCAAAAGGTTCGGGGAAAAAATTTTTGGTTCACTCAATATGCACAGAGGTTGGCGGCATATTATTTGATTTGTCACCAGCAAATATTGTCGGAAAATATCCGGGAAAGTCCGGTTTGATAATGCTGATGCATCTTGTGACAAAAGTTTCACGACTACTTCAACCATCAATTATATTTATGGATGATGCTGAGAAACCTTTTATGAAAAAAGTGCCAAAAGGAGATCGTACCGATCCTAAACGATTAAAAAAAGACTTACCGAAACTTATTAAAAATATAGGACCGGAGGATCGCGTTATTTTTATCGGCACATCAAATGCCCCATGGGAAGCTGAACAAAAGCTCTTTCAGCAAACTTATAATCGATTTATTTATATTCCAAGACCTGATTATGGAACGCTTTCGTTTGCCTGGAAAGAATTATTAAGGTAATTTGAATTTAAGTTGACGTAAACGTAAGTACGAACCTAAACTAACAATTCAAACTCAAATTGAATTTATTTGTGAAAACGTCACTTTTTTTAAATTTTGTTTTTTTTATGTAATTCTATGTGCGGAAATTCTATACAAATTTCTTGAAATCTTTACAAATCAATTAAAAACATTAAAATTATTAATTTTAAGACCAAATTTATGGGATTTAGCAACAAAAAAATTGTTTGTTTAGATTTTCCCAATTTTTCCTTAGATATTCCTTAGATTTTCCTACAGTTTCTAATCAGATTTTTATAATTATTTTTAAGGGAATATAGTGGCATCAGTAGTCAATTTGATACAGCAGCTATGGCTAAAATTTCCGATGGATATACAATTGGAGCAGTAGTGAGCTGCATTAAAAATGTCATTACTTGTAAACGAAATCTTCAATTAAGGATTCAGCCACTAACTCATGTCGAGCTGATAAATGCATTAAGGTATGCTGGATTTTGTTATCTTTACCTGTAGGAATTAAACAAAAAATGGTTTATTTAATAATTTTTGGATTCTGTATCAGTAATGGAAAAAGAGGAAACATTGTCTGGGACGACATTTAAAATAATGAAGATAGGATGATCAAAAAATCCACTTTTTTTAAGTGGTCAAATTTTAAACAGTGGCCCAAGAGCCTCGTACCATTTTCTTATCAAACAGTTTTTCTTGATATCAATTCCCCCATTAAATATTAGTCTCGCCTCCCATATTCATACGTTAATAATTCTAGATTCTATTTTTGCTTACAGTATGAAAGATCCAGTTTATCGAGAAGAGGAGGAGGCATTTGATTTATGGTGGGCTAAAACTCCGTTAGGACGTCGCAAACAAAAAGTGTTAGATATGGAATTAGAAGCAAAAATGGAAAAAGAAAATGGAAACGGAAAGCAAAAAAAATAAATTACAATTTCAATTATTTTTATGTAGTATGTAGGAATGTAATGAATGAGTAGAGTACCACTGTACTTTTTGGGTTCTATTTTAGTAGTTTTTCACCCTAATCATCCTAGTAGAGTCTGTTGGACTCATTTTAAAGATCAATTTACAATGACTCATTAAAGAAACATTCAATGCCGTCCAAATTTTATGTGTTTGTTTAACAAAAGTATACTAGGATGATTAGGATTAAGTGTTTTTTATCACTTCTTAGTTAATAAAACATAATTCGACTGAGCTAGGTAAGAACAAAATGTACATTTTGAAAATTAAATTGAAAAAAAATAGCTAAAATCCTAATTACGTCCCGATTATATCTATGATGTCCTCGTTTTTTTATTCATTGGGGTCTGGTAACCTCTATAGCCTATAGAAATGTTGGGGGTGTGGCTGGGTTGGTGGAATTTAGCGTTTTGAATTAAATTTTAAATAAATTCGCTAAATTTATTTTGTAGGCATTCTGAATTATATTTCACAATTAAAATAGTAACATTTTACCCCCTCCTTTCTCTCTCTCTCTCTATACTTGGTTCGATCAAAATAATAAAAAAAAACCGTTTTAATGTGGTAGGGGATAGTAATTCATTGAATAAAAATAAAACTAAATAAATAAATAAATGTAATTTAACAACAAGATAAATGATCTTTTGAACAAAGCAACAGATTTATTTACTTTTTCAGAGCTATATATTAATTAAGAGCACATTTTGTAAACTATTTCAAAAACTTTTATTGACATTTTCTTGTACATGTTACATAAATGAATATATTTATGACATTTTCAATTAATATAAAATGCTTTTTAAATTCTTTGATAAAACTTAGTTTTATGTTGAATGATATTTTATGTTTTTTTGTTATATATAAAATTTATTTTTTTTTTTTTTATATAATCTTTAAAATTTTACCTCTTATTTTAAAGAATTAATAGAATTTTAAATTTATTTTGTAGTAAACTTATAAATTAAAAACCGTCTTCGTTTTTAAAAATGCTTGGCCCACGCTTATTCTGCGTCGTAATATACAGCTCTGGAAAGTAAATATTTAATTTAATTTTTTGATTTTGTTGGAAGTTTAAAAAATAACAAAGACCTTTGACGTCCATCATTTCTTTTAGACAAACGACGTTTTCCGCCCGCTGATTCCATCAATGTAAATCGTTTGGTATGGGTTGGTGCCGTTCTCAATTCCTTAACGATACTGTTTTTGGCTATTTCCACTTTTTCCATATATCTTTTGATTAAATCCGGACAATTCAAATTATCTTCTGGCTCCCATGTATCGGCTGATGCATTATAACCCTTCCAACGTATTAAAAAATCTTTGCTACCATTCTTGTTATAATGAACATCGATTATTCGTTCAACTTCCCAATCTTTTTCTTTATCAAATTCTTCATCATCGCTTACATTATCGTTATTCCTTTTCGATCGTTTCGGTGAATTCTCCTTGCTTTTGGTTTTGATTGTTCGTTTTTTATTTTCTGTTTTACCGTCTGGATGCTATTGCAGTAAACAAAAAAAAGAATGTGTAAGCAACGAAAGAAAACAATAGTTTTAGATACGATCATCACTTACTGCGTCCGTATACTTTTTTACAAGATCCGGACAAGAAAGGGTCGATTCTGGTTCCCAAGTATCATCGTCGACACCATACCCTTTCCATCTGATGCGAAATAGTCGTTTTCCACGCACAAGTTTGTGATCAACAATTTCCTCAACCTAAATGTTCATAAAAATACGATTATAGGCCGACTCATATTGTCGCCCTCCGACAATGCTTGGTAATATAGTACTTTGTATAATTCTTGTGAAGTTTGTCTCTCTTCTTCTTCTTATGTCGTTAACTTGAATAGGGGCCATTTGTTGGTTAGAACTCTTAGAAGTGAAAAGACTTTTTAAGTTCTTTCATTTTGTATTTTGTTGGGTACAGACAGGAAAAACAATATTCAACAAAATTTAAAAAAAAAATCCATCATCGCTCTTAAGATGATCGTATGGACATCAAAAGTTTTATTATTGAAATAGTAACAACAATAAAATTTCACCCGTAACTAACATTTTTATCTTAATATTACGGAAGTAAACTCGAATCCGTCCTTCTAAGCTTGCATAAAATTGAAACCATACTATGTCACTTAGTTTGTACAAAATATAAGATAAATTGGCAAGACAGACAGAGATTACCGAAATGTCTTCTAGAAATACACAGTTCTGCAGACGATATTTAAGGCTAAATTCAACATTGTAGCTTAACGCGTACAGCAAACCATTCGAACAAGTTGGAAGCATCCCAGCTTTACTTCCCGGATTAGATCGCTGTGTTGTTTCATTTTAGTTGAAAAATTATGATAGTTTGTATGAATTACAAGAAACATATGGGGTTTCTTGAATACCGCCCTTATATCTCATTTATTAAGAATGTAATTTGAAAAGTAAATGGAAGAATGAACTCCATTTCTTGCTCATACTTAAGTGATTAACTTCTTCTTTCTAAAACTCGATAGAATGATAATTGTGCTTCCACATAGGTAGTTTGAAGTTTAAAATAAAGTGCGCGCTCCGTACTCATACATTGAACAGTTTATGAATATGTTTGTAGGTTTTGTATAAACATAAAATAATTTACCTCATAATCTTCATCTTCTTTTTCCTCAGATTTTTCGCCATCACTAGAAATATTTTTAATGTCTTTCTTGTTTTTCTTTCTTGATTTTTCCTTTTTTTCACTTTCTACTTCAACTGCATCATTATCGCCATTTTCATTTTCAGATTCAGAAGCTACTTTCTCGTTTTTATCGGGTTCGCTTGATGTTTCAATTTTAGCTTTTTTTTTCGAGCTTACTTTTCGCATTTTGTTTTATTTTTACTGAAAATGATTTCACAAATAATCGTACAGATATTTCTATCTTTTCTACAAATAAATAAATAAAACGCCACAATTTATTTCTCTTTGAAAAGTACTAGTTTTTGTTTAAAACCGTACTAAGTGAAAATCAGTCGGTGCTTGGTAGTAATGAAACAATGAAAATTAAGCTGTGGTTTACTAATTATAATATTACAGTTTAACAATTATATATTTACAGTTTAACATAAATGTTAAGAAAAAAGAATAAGAAAATGAGAAATTAAAAAATTTAAATGAAATTAGATAATTGTTTATCTTATTGGATTATTATATCTAGCGGCCACTCTATAAAATCTACTATAGTGGTGCGACAACCTGGAGAGTTATTGTTAGTTATGACCACTAAAGCG